>JAVJIF010030509.1:0-101747 GCA_038442645.1 Agave tequilana | reverse complement strand
ATTTGTCATTTATTCTTATTATTTAATTAGTGACGTCTATTTTTTTCATTTGCGTCAAATTGTGATAATTTGACGCAAATATTTTTTCATAATATTTTTTGACGCTATTTTTCTGCCACAAACTAACAGTTTTCTAGTAGTGCAGGCCCAAAGAATGGATCATCTAGAGAATCGACAACTGGATGATATACACCTGTCGGCTCACTCGGTACAGTCCAATGATCAAAAGGAGGACCTTTAGGAGGCAGAGGAAGTGAGTATCCATGAGGTTTTAGTAGAGGCCACTCGTGCTTAGAGTAGATGATATCATTACACTCTTGGAGATATTGAATAGCTGAGCAAATGTGAGCTACAGAATTTGAAATTCTTCTTGGTTACCAAGTATCTTTTTAGAAGAAGTGTGTGTGACTGAGTGAGAGAGAATTCATCTTGTCCATTAAAGCTGAGAGTTGATCAGAGGAGGAGGACGAACCATAGTCAAATAGTGGAGCAGGTTGTGCTTCAGGGATTTGAGCACGAGCTCCTACTTGCATCTTTTTGAGGAGGGTACGATCGATATTAGCAGAAGAAGAAAAAGCAGTCTCTCTAGACATATTAATTTTGAAATATCTCAAAAGATGAGTAATCATCATCCCAAAGGGAAGATTCCTATTCTAGATCAGAAGGTTCTCAGAGAGCATACAATCAATGATAAGCTGGGGATATTGACTCTAATGCCATTCAGAAAGCAATAGATAAGAAGTAGAATAAACCCCTAGCATGACTATACTCCCCTGATTTTGGAAGTATGTTGTAAAAGATTATCTCTGACAAGAACTGGGAAATGAGAGTAAAGTATTTCACTTCCTCATTCTTAACCAAAGCCGAGTTTTCACTATTGTGAAGTCAGTAGGAAGTGATGAGAGAAGATTCATTGCAGGGTAATTCTCAAAAGATCCCAAAATCATGGTTATATATGTCAACACCCTCAGAAGAGAGGTGGAGAATGCGAGCAAATACTTTCATGGGCATGTTAATCTCATAATTACCAACCCTAGAGTGAATCACATTATCCTCAAAAGACAAATTGGAGTAAAATAGAATCACAACATTAGGGTAGACTTGTTCCTTAATAAAATAAAATATTGTAGGCTATTGTTCTTAAGAATGGAAGCAAGATTAAGATGTCTAAAATCACTGATGACAACTGATCAACCAAAAATAACTATTTTCTTACATAACATGGTATACTTGAATTGAGCATGAGAAGAAACAAATGATTATTAAAAGATCTAGCTTTAGGGTAAGATTTCTTGGATTTATCATGCTTGTTGGTGCGAGATCGCTTAGATGAAGACATAGTGAATAAGATGTAAGATATTAAATCAACTTTATGCGGATTAATAGCCATGGATCTAGAATCAATCATCTCAAGAAATCGAATGCATAATTAAACAATACTAAATCATCATACCTGTAGCCATTGATGAACTGAAGAAAATAGATGGGTGAAGACTTTGATCCTTCTCTTTAATCCTGCAAGAAACCCTAATGCAGACCCTTCTTCTCTCTGTCTCCTTTTCTTTTCACAACCTTGCAATTCTGATGGATTCAATAATTCTCACAAAATAATGAGCCTAGGTTATATTCTTTCAGAAGGAGAGAAGAGGGTCTAACATTTACTAAAATAACCTCTGAGATAAAACCACCCATCATGGTTCCTTTATACCTCATGTGATTATTAACTTATATATAAATGTAACTTTAATATGGGCATCTTTAATATCAGTTAACTTTAATTAGGAATCCAATTAATTAACCAAGGTTAGTGGGCCACCTTAATGTGAGACTAACATTCTCCACTTGGACCACTAAACCGATTAGGTTAAAACTTTAGAAAACAAATAAAAGAAAAGACTCATTTTTTCAAAACATTTTGACTTCATTGGATTCCATACTGAAAAACTTTGACACGTGATCACGAATTTAAAAACAACAACTGATAAGCCCAAATTATGAAATACTGTAATACTGCAATTAGCTTGGACCACCAATGCGAGTCATAGCGGTTATACAACATCTATGTCATACTCCCTTCTATGTACCACAACATTGATAACCCTTACTAATTGAGTCCATAACCAAATGACCCCTGTAATTGTCTTATTAAGACTTTTTTCTGTTTAACAAACATCCATACATAATATGTGCACACATAATTGGATAATAGGAAATACAGAAACAAACTTTTATTGCGCAATATTGTCAATTATACAAGTACCAAAACATACATTTACAGATTGCTCAAAAGACCCATCCTAACAATATGTTCCTTGAATGTCTTTGGAGGCAATCCCTTGGTCATTGGATCAGCAACCATTAAAGTGGTACTTATACTTTCAATGACACCTTCTGTTTCTGAACTCTTTCTCTAACCACCAAGTACTTAAGTTCCATGTGTCTGGAACCATTAGAGTACTTACCATTCTTAGAGAAAAAACGGCTGCTGTATTATCACAAAATATCTTCAGCGGCCTGGCAATAGAGTCAACTACACCAAGTGCTGAGATAAAATTCCGTAACCATAATGCATGATTCGAGGCTTCAAAACAAGCTATGAACTCAGCCTCCATCGTGGATGAAGCAGTGATAGACTGCTTTACACTCTTCCACGAGATTGCCCCACCTGCTAGCATGAATATGAAGCCTGAAGTAGACTCCTGCTATCTGGGCACCAGCAAAATCTGAGTCCGAATAGCCGATCACTTCCAACTGATCTGATCTCCTATATGTGAGCATATGGTCCTTCGTCCCTTGAAGATACCGCATTACCTTCTTAGCTAATTTCCAGTGCTCCATTCCTGGATTGCTCTGGTATCTTCCTAACATCCCAACAGCAAAACTGATATCTGGCCTGGTACAAGTGTGTGCATACATCAAGCTCCCAACAGCTGATGCATATGGAACTTTCTGCATTTGACCCTTTTCTAAGTCATTTCTAGGACAGTGGCTCCCACTTAATTTGTCACCCTTCATGATGGGCGCACAACTGGTTGAACACAATTCCATATGAAATCTTTCCAAGACTCGATTTGAAATAACCTTTCTGAGACAGTCCTAGCAATTCTCGAGATCTATCCCTGAAGATCTCTATGCAATAACATAAGTTGCCTCACCCATATCAACCATCTGAAAGTTCTTGGTAAGATAGCTTTTAGTTCCATACAGCAAACCAATATCACTACTGGCTAACAAGATATCATCCACATACAGAACCAAAAAGATAAACTTGCTCCCACTGATCTTTAGATATATACACTGATCAACAGTGTTTTCTGTAAATTCAAAAGAGGTAATGGTATCATTAAACTTTATTTACCATTGCCTGGAAGCTTGTTTAAGTCCGTATATGGATTTCTTTAATTTGCAAGCCAAGTGTTCTTGTCCTTTCTTTGCGAACCCTTCAGGTTGCTCCATGTAAATTTCTCATCCAAATCTCCATTCAGAAAAGCTGTTTTCACATCCATTTGATGTAACTCCAAATCATAATGAGCTACAAGGGCCATAATGATTCTAAGAGAGTCTTTCTTTGATACTGGAGAGAAGGTTTCTCTATAGTCAATGCCTTCTTTCTAAGTGAAACCTTTAGCCACAAGTCTGGCCTTATATCGTTCGATATTGCCTTTAGAGTCGCGCTTGGTCTTAAAGACCTATTTACACCCGACTTTCTTACAGTTATCAGGCAATTCGACCATATCCCAGACTTTGTTATGGTCCATAGATTTCAACTCTTCATTCATAGCATCAACCCATTTACTAGAATCATTGCATTCTATGGCTTGTGAAAATGAAACTGGATCTTTATTTATCCCAATATCATAATCAGATTCCTGTAGATACACCACATAATCATCTGAAATGGCAGATCTTCTTTCCCTTTGAGATCTTCTCAAAGCTGCCGGTTGTGGTGGTTCTACAACATTTTCAATGGCGATATCCTCATGGAGTGGTGAACCAATATCATAATGTTGTTCTGGTATCTCAGTTTGATGATCAAGCTGAGGGACAACAATTTCTCTTGAAAGAAAGGGTATTGGGATATTTACCCTTATCACCTCAAGATCTACCTTTCTTGGTTCATCACTCCCACTAATTTCACCATTCTCAAGGAATCTGGCATTACCAGATTCAACAATTCTTGTACTATGGTTAGGACAATAAAATTTGTACCCTTTAGACTTTTCTGGATAACCAATGAAATACCCATATATTGTTCTTGAGTCTAATTTCTTTTCTTGTGGATTATATATTCTAGCCTCTGCTGGATAACCCCAAACATGTAAATGTCTTAAACTGGGTTTCCTACCAGTCCACAACTCGAAAGGAATTAGGTACATTAGAGAAGCTCATCATGCTCCTAACCATATTCATAAGTGTTCGGTTTCGCCTTTCAGCAACACCATTCTGCTGAGGCGTACCTGGCATTGTGTATTGAGCACAAATACCATGCTTTTCTAGAAATTTGGCAAATGGGCCAGGATGTTGTCCTGACTCATCATATCTTCCATAAAATTCACCACCTCGATCTGATCTTATGATTTTAACTTTTCTATCTAATTGTCTCTCGACTTCTGTAATGAACACCTCAAGGATGTCAACAGCCTGAGACTTTTTATTAATTAGATATACATAACCATAACGTGACAGATCATCTATAAAGGTAATGAAATATCTCTCTCCTGTGAAACATGGAATGGAGAGTGGTCCGCAAATATCTGTATGAATTATTTCAAGAAGCTCTTTACTTCTTATGGCACCTTTCTTGGTGTGTTTGGTTTGCTTTCCTTTTATGCAATCCATACACACATCAAAATCAGTGAAGTCTAGGTTATCCAAAATCCCATTCTTCACTAATCTTTCAATTCTATCCCTGGAGATATGCCCCAGTCGTCTATGCCACAAGATAGAGGAATTTTCATTGATTAAGCCACGTTTAATACCAACATTCGAATGCAGAGATAAAAGAGATTGTGCAAACTCATCATTCAATGAAATTTTATATAAACCATCACATAAAATTCCATGTCCAACCGACATTGAATTATACATTAAACTGAGTTTTTCACAACTGAATAAAACAGAATATCCAACAACATCTAATTTGGATAATGACATTAAGTTCCTAGAAATTAAAGGTACATAAAAAGTGTCCTCAAGATTCATCTGATGACCCGTCTCTAAGAGTAGTCGGTAAGTACCAACAGCCTCGACCTCCACTTTAAGACGGTTCCCCATAAAGACAAATCTCTCACTTTCCTTCGGTTTTCGGGTTGTAAGGAATCCCTGCATTGAATTAGTTATGTGAGTTGTGGCTCCAGAGTCAATCCACCAACTATTAGAAGGAACTTCAGCAAGATTTGATTCATAACATACAAAAGAAAGATTCATACCTTTCTTTTCGAACCAAGCTTTCCTCTTGTTGCAGTCCTTCTTCACATGTCCCTTTCTGCCACAGAAGTAGCATTTGACAGTGAAAACCTTTCCATGACCGTGGCTACTTTCCCCATGGTCATTCCCTTTCTTTGATGGAAACCTCTTACCTCTTCCATATTTACCTTTCTTATGGATAGCCCCTTGAGTTACTGCCAACACTGAGTGATGCCCTTCTTGCCTCAGTCTCACTTCCTCTTGTACACACATACCAGTCAGCTCATTCAGATTCCACTTATCCTTATGAGTATTGTAGTGAATCTTGAATGCTTCCGAACTGAGGAGGAAGTGAGTTGAGGATGAACTGTACCAAGAAGGACTCATCCACTTTCATTCCCAGTGATCCTAACTTCGCAGCCTTATTAGTCATATTTAGAATGTGTTGTTGAACTCCTCTATTACCATCATATTTCATGGTGGTAAGTTCAGCCATAAGGGTGCCAGCTAATGACTTATCTGCAGACTTAAATCGGTCTTTAACAGCACTTAAAAGTTCAGATGCATTAGTAGTATGTGGGAGTGAAGTCTTGATGTTATTGGCAATGGTCATCTTGATGAACATGAGACTGAGTCTATTCGACCTTTCCCAAGCTTTGGCATGGCTAGCCTGTTCTGCTGTACTTTCAGCAGTCACTTCATCAGGTTTCTCTACCAAAAGAGCCATGTCTAGGTCCAGAACACCCAGTGTAAATTGGACATGTTCAAACCACTCAGAGAAGTTTGTACCATCCAGGGCTGGAATGCTAGTTGCATGAGTGTGAAGGGAAGTGGGAACGTTCACTGAAACAAAATAGGACATAGCTCACATTAAGGCCTCGAATCAATACAAAACTTTAAATTAATGAAGATGAACTATTGATATCACTTTGATTCCTCCTTTGGGCGAAACCTAAGCATATCCAGTGTTCACTCTTTAGGTGAGACTCTTTTATCACCTATGTAGGTCTAATATAATTTATGCTACTTAGACAGTAAGTCATGTTACCTTTGGGTATCCAATTCTACACCACTAAGTTGCATAAATTACACTACCCTACCCCGGTTCCTAATTATTTGAAAGAGACTTTCCTTTGGGCCAGTCCCAATCTCCTAACTAGAACCGCCATCGAGAGTATTATTGTCTTTAATGTCACTTACATTGACAAGTCTTTTATGTAGTTGTATATTCATAAGGTTTACTAACATAGGTCACTTTGGCAACTACTAAATCAATAAGCCTTATGAATACAAAACTAACCAATAATATTCTCTAATCTTTTATTTGAGTAATACTATAATACTCCAATTCTATTACTTGACCAACATCAATCAATATTAACACAACAACTTAAATGTGTAACTTACATTTATGATTGAAATTATACCAACACTAGTCGACTGGTCAAGGAACTACTAGTCGACTTGGAACAATATAAGTCGACTATAGTGGGAGTTCCAGTCGACTAGAGTCAAATCAAGTCGACTTGGGGTCAAGTCAAGTCGACTAACTATTATCAAGTCTAGTCGACTAGGTCAAGGTAATAAGTCGACTATACTTGTTATTAGTCGACTGATCATAAATTAAGTCGACTCCTGAAGTCAACAGAGAGCTCCCAACTTTCGAGTCACTCTGTTAGTCGACTTGGGCAAAATTATAAGTCGACTATACCCTAATTAGTCGACTACTCAAAATATCAAGTCGACTATACATTTTATTAGTCGACTACTCAAAGTGATTAGTCGACCACTGTACCGAAACAGAGAGTTCTTAAGTTTCTGGAAAAAATACTTAGTCGACTAGTGTTTCGGGCTAGTCGACTAATAGTCGACGAAGCTGTTATCAAAGGCAGTTCCAGATTACCGACGGAAATATTAAATTAGGGAAATTAGGGTTAATAATTCCTGAAATTTGATCCCAATTAATTGCATAATTTGAGGAATATTAACAGTATATTAGGGTTATTAAATCCTCTACAAATTCTACAATTAAAAGATCAAAAAATTGATTTTTATGAATTGTTAATCAAAAAACCCTAATTACCCATAATCCTTAATCCAAGATGTATTGATTCTAAAACCCAGGCTCTGATACCAAATGTAAGATATTAAATCAACTTTATGTGGATTAATAGCCATGGATCTAGAATCAATCATCTCAAGAAATCGAATGCATAATTAAACAATACTAAATCACCATACCTGTAGCCATTGATGAACTGAAGAAAATAGATGGGTGAAGACTTTGATCCTTCTCTTTAATCCTGCAAGAAACCCTAATGCAGACCCTTCTTCTCTCTATCTCCTTTTCTTTTCACAACCTTGCAATTCTGATGGATTCAATAATTCTCACAAAATAATGAGCCTAGGTTATATTCTTTTCAGGAGGAGAGAAGAGGGTCTAACATTTACTAAAATAACCCCTGAGATAAAACCACCCATCATGGTTCCTTTATACCTCATGTGATTATTAACTTATATATAAATGTAACTTTTATATGGGCATCTTTAATATCAGTTAACTTTAATTAGGAATCCAATTAATTAACCAAGGTTAGTGGGCCACCTTAATGTGAGACTAACATAAGATACAATTAAAATAGAAATAGGATTTGAAATGAAATTGAAATTTGAAAAAAAAAAAAAGGGAAGAGAAATTGAGAGATTTACCCAAATTAGTAGAAGATCACTTCCACAAATCACCACATGAGGAAGAAACCAAACAAATATTAGAGAAATTATGAAGAAATTTGGAAAAACAACTGGTAGAAGAAAGATGGGTGAAAGGGAATTCAACTGCAAAAGAGAGGAGGAAGAAATTTGGGGATCTAGGGTTTTTAAAACAGTTATTATAGGGCAGAATTCGACGGGAGGTCGACTGTCCCTCGTATCTGCAAATAATGCAGACTTTGCAGTCGACCGAGGGCCGACTGACAGAGAGTTACATAGACCTCTCTGAATATCAGTCAGCCGGTCCGAGAGTTCACTGACTCTCTCAGACCTCAGTCAATTGAGACTGTCCCCCAAAAAAAAATATTTTATTTTTATTTATAAATGAGTTTGGTTTTAAATTAAATTCTAAAATAAATTGATAGTATAAAAATTGCTTATTAAATACATCTTGAAAATAAATTGACCATCAATTGTTAATGAAAATTATTATCATAAACAATTAAATGTTCAAAAATTAAACCAAATTTTCCAAAATTTTTGAAAATTTAAATAGACCATTTTACCAATTAATTTTTAATTTAACAATACTAATCAATTAACTACCAATTAAAGCAAATCCATCTTAAATCATCATAAAATCATAAAATTTGGTATAAAACAAATTAATTCAAGATTCATAAAGGATAACTGTACAAGTATTTAAATCACGAATTAAATTATGTATTAACCATCAATTACAATAAATGAAGCCGTATAACCTTGACAAGTTCTTAACTTCTCCTCATGATTCATCTTGATTATGAGTTGAGGTGCTCAAATGCTTTCTAGATGTTGTGCTTGATGAACAATAAAATTATATCAGCAAGATTGTTTATATAAACTAATACACATGCATGAATAATAAAGTCAAGCAACTCATCATCAATAAGCATGAAATTCACATATAAAGTCTAAATTATCATCATGATATCTAAATAATATAAATAAAAACTTAAATAGACGGAGATGTTACATATACAATTTTAACTAGCAATCTCCATTGTCACAAAGATGGTGTTTCCACCTTATTTCCTTGATAGTGATGCACTAAATAGATTTATCCTTCGAGTTCAAAATATACCCACTATCAAGGCACCAACTCCTCTTATGTCTTGGAGGAGGACACTCGTGCATTAAGTAAAATTGGAGTATTCTTTAGTACCCATATCATTTTGGGTCCTTGAGGGCTAGTGTCTTTTCAAATTCAAATATTTTTATTCCTCAAATTCAATCTACTATAACATAATTGTGCAAGATGGCCCTTTCGGCCACAATGTGTATATATGTACACTTTGTTATACAAATAAGCTTGATGTTTGCGTGTTGTGTTTTGTGAACGTACTTTGTGTGTTGTGCTAATATAAAATATTTCCCTTGAGTTTTTCTCTTTGAAAACAGAGTCAATCTTGTTTAAATCAAAAGCACATTTTTTCCGAGTCTCGTCCAAAACAATCATTCTCTTTTTCATGCAATCAATCTCATTTTTGTTTAAAATAATTTTAGGGCTTTTGCCCTTGCAAACAATTATCAAACTCAAAATCTTTTTTCACTTTTTCAAAACAAGTAGACAAATTCTTTTCTTTCAAAGCAAAATCTAATACGTTTTGTAAAAATTCATTTTCTTTTCTCAATTTCTTATTTTGAACCTTTGAAGTCTTATATATTTTTTTGTAATTCTTCAAAAACATTTCCAAGTTCATCCATGGTTAACTCATCATCATCTAAATAATGTTCTGGATTTACCTTGGTGAGATTGTCATCATTAGCAATGAAACACATGCTGATGATGTCCACATCTTCTTTAGACTCGCTCTCCAAATCATCTCAAGTGGCCATCATAGCTTTCTTCTTTTGTAGCTTTCTGTAGGAAGTGGCTTTAAGAGATGGGCAATCGGTGATCAAGTGTCCCGACTTCTTGAATAGAAGCATGGGCTTATCTCCTCTTTCTTTCGTTCATTCTTGGCTTGCGTTCTTGTTCTTCAGAAGTTGCTCATTCTACCTTTTTTGTAAAACATCTTGCCAACTTTCCTAACAAGCATGGAAAACTCATCTTCTTCATCTTCATTCATAAATTTCTCATCTTCCGGTATGGATGGAGTGGCTTTGAATGTGACGTTCATCCTCTTTTGAGGTTCTCTTTCTTCTCGAATCTTCATCTCCATATCATGAGTCTTGAGTTTCCCAATAAAATCGGAGAAGTCCATCTCGTCTCTATCATTTAGCTCCTTGAATATAGTAGCTTTAACTTCTTAAGATTTAAGAAGAGCTCTAATCATCTTTCTTATTTTTTTATCATTGTCCATCACCTGTGGAAGAAAGCCCATTAATAATCTTGGTAAATAGGTCTACATTTCATAAATAATTTCACTTTTATTCATATAAAAGTTCTCATATTGAGAATGAATTTAATCAATTTTAAACCTCTTAACTTGAGAGGTTCTTACATGAGTAACTATTAGATCATTCCATACTTCAAAAGCTGATTTACAATTGATGACTCGTGACAAGTCATCATCATTAAGTGCTTGTGTAAGTGTGTATTGTGCTTTAGCATTAGCCTCCTAATTATTGGCGGTGGTTTTGGACCAAGTATCCCCGTGACCTTGGGGTTCAATGAATTCCTTGGTGACGGTCTTTGCTACTTTAAGTCCTAGAGACTTAAGAAACAAAGTCTTCTTCGCCTTCCAAATAGGAAAGTTTAGACCATAAAATTCAGGTGGGGACTTAATGCTTGAAAAATCACTAGATGCTATGAGCGAGTATGTGAGAAAATAAAGTTGTTATGCAAATAGAATTTTAGCCAAATGAAGGATCACTCTATAGTGGTTAAACTAAATATTAAGAGTACTTACTCTGAGACTAATTGAAACCACCTGGTGGGGGGTGAAAAGGTAATGGCTAAAAAAAATCTAAGCTAAAAATATGAAATGCGGAAATAAAAATTAATTAGAACAATTTTGCAATCAACCACACAAGTAATGAATATATAATGAACAAGAGCAAATAAGAGAGAGTTGAGTTGAGAGAGAAATTATAAATGCAAACACAAGAGAATTGTTTCGAGGTTCGAGGCACTTATTTTACATCGTCAGCTTCATTGTGATGAAGGATTTCTACTGTACTTTAATCTCTTACAACAAGCCAATCCGATCTCGCAGGATCCGGTGCAACTGACGAGCCCGCAAGCTCAATCGAAGCTGCAACCGCTTAAACTCAATAGAATAGATGGTGATCTTCTTAAGATCACAAAGACTCAACAACACAATCCTATACCAAAGTATAGAGAGTGGAAGCTCTGAGATTGTGAAGGTGAGAAAACTTAGAGAAGATTTAGAATGAAGGCTCTGTTTAGACGGGAAAGGTGTTGTATTGTGGAGTATAATTTGCACACAAAATATATTCAATAAAAAGAGATAAGGTTTAGATTCAACCTCAAGTGCTTTGATCACTCCACAAATGTATTCCAAATGTTTAATGTACCCTTTCCTATCTCCGTTATAGCATGGGCTATACCGAGTCGATTCTCAGGGAGAGCTTGCGATGGAAGCGTTACGGTTCGTAGTGAAGAAAGAAAATGAAGATTCTTCTTTGTCTTAAAAGAATGAATAAAACATGGAAAAAGAAATGAAAGAATCGGAGGATATGTTCATGATGGAAAATGAAAAGAAATCAAAACAAGATTGGCTTTTGGATTAACACTAAAAAGAAAAGAAAACTTGTAAAATATTTGAAGATGGAGAAAATCATGACTAGCTAACCTTACTACCTTGCTAAAAACTTACTAAACTCCGTGATGGTGAATGCGTGCCTCATGTTGATTCATCGGTAAAGATTTGTCTTGCGTGTTGGTCTAGTTACTTTCCCACTTGGATGACGGGTGATCACTCTTGGACTTGTCTTGTAGACTCATAGATGTCATCGGCCTACAAGATAGACTTTCAATAATGGAATCAAAAGAGCGACACTCAAGGGATGCTAAGGAAGAAGATACAACATTCATTAATTGAAGTAAAGAAGTTGTACAACAAATAGCATATGTTTGGTGATCCATCTCCATGTTCCATCAAGGCACTTGTTCTAAAGACAAGACTCTAAATGAGGCACACATGAATCATATGGAATTACAACAAGATATAGCCAAGCATGAAAGTAACCCATCGGAGAAGAGAAGACCATACAACTTGCAAGATTAAAGATAGCAATCACCCATAAGTTAGTAGTTAGCAAGGTTAGTGGTTAGCTAGACATGAGAAGAATTAGCTACTAGCCATTACAATAAAAGAAAAGCAAAGCATGAATAAAAGTGCAAGTAAAGTAAAGCTAGAATTAAAGAAAGCAAGTAATACTAGAAAATGCTCAAGTAGAGAGAAGAGAATGGATGAATCCTTGCTTCACAAGTTGTCACTCCTTGGTGTACACAAGCTTTCTCTCTCTTACAACTCTCTTTTGCAGAATTTCTAGGGAGGAAGAAGATCTAGAGCACTACAAAAATCCTAGAGAAAAATCCTACAAAAATACAAGCATCTAATCTCTAATCTCTCCTCTCTTCTCTCTCTTTTGTTGTGCAAGCCCTGGTCCTGTATTTATAGCCTCAGAGAGAAGGCTCCAGAAGATGAGACAGCTGGCAGAATCTGGGGCTCAACGGCCCCAGATCTGCCGCATAGGCGCGGCAACTTGCGGCCGTTTCAAGTCCGTTGGCCAACAGCTTTCTGTTGTGAAGTTGTTACAAGTTTGTTAGCCACGTGGACCTTCTGGAAGTGTGAGTTGGCGCGTAGAATTCTCTAGATCCTGGGCTCAAACTTGGGCTCTCTTTTGGGCTTTTGAATTAATCTCTTTTAATTATTGCTAATTAAAGAGATTTTGGGTTTTTTCTCATTTCAGATGTGGACCTGCAAAAATAGAGAGAAGATGATCAAAAATCATATTTTTATTGACAATATGCATGGTATAGAAGCGGTAAAATATGCAAATATGTATAACAATCACACCCCCATACCTAGCTTTTGCTCGTCCTCGAGCAAAAAAAAAAAGAAAGAAAAAGAAAATCCTAACTAGTTTATTACACCACTTTCGTAGGTGACACGATTGCACTGAGCACGTGCAACAAGCCGTTAAACCTCTAGGTTACCCTAGAGGAGGAGTGTTGTCTCCTGAGGGTTTTCAGTGGATTACACCCACAAAATCCATAAAGAAAAATAAAAAGGGTTAGTGAAAATTTTGATCCATGTTTTAAAGATGCTAACTTGAGCTTTAGGTTTCAGGTTACCCTAAACTTGTCATTCCTCTTATAAGCGTCTATTTGGAGTTTTGTTTTCAACTTAGGTTAAGATTTTAGGGAAAAGATCAAAAACCGGATTTTGCATCAATCCTAGGATATATACATCTATAAATATGAAGGATCTTTCTTAGACTAAGTTCATTTATTTACTTATATATATAATATATTTTTTTTCTTTCTTTTTTTATTTATATATACAATGTTTATTTATTTACATTTCTTAGCATCCTTAGGCTTTCTAGTTTACCCTTGTAACGAGTCTCTTACCGATGACTCCTAAACCAGACGGTCTTAGGGCACCAGATGAGAAAACATCCCTCGGGTTCGATGACTCAAGTAAACTAGGCCACGAAGGAATTTAAGGACTTAACCACCTTTAGGCGTGATCGGCAATGCTTCTTGAGGCACGACTAACCAGCTTAATCAGTGGCTAAGTATTTATTATTTATATATATTTTTTATTATATATATATGTAAATAAAGTCACAAAGTCTTTGATTAATCCTTCAATATGTTTGATGTATATATCCTAAAGAAAGAATTAAAATCTAGTAATTTTTCTTAACCTTTATTACTTAACCTAAAAATCCAACTAAACTCCTCTTTTCAACTTATAATTAGAAATCTTAGTTAAGAGCTTCCTTAATCCCTATATTTCAAGTTTGATTCTTTAAACATGGATCAAGAATTTCCTTTTTTTTAATTTTAATTTTTATTTTCTAAAAGAAAAAGTAAAATCTAAAAGAAAGTAGAAAATCTATAAGAAAGGTAAAATCTAAAAGAAAATAAAAGACCTAAAAAGAAAATGAAAATCCTAAAAATAAAAAGCCTAAAAAGAAAATGAAAAATCCTATGTTAGAAGCTACCCCCCCATACCTATCTCATGCATTGTCCCCAATGTATGCAAGATAAAAAGATGCATGAAATAGGTAAAAGGTACAACACTACTCCCTCCGTCGCTTTGGACCCGCAGTGGTGCTAGGTCCAGCCGACTGTGATCTCCTCAACGCTGCCTCCATACTATCTAACCGAGAGGATTGCTCCTCTACCTTCTTCCTCAGCCTCACTTGTCCCCTAAAGATTTTCTTCATGCCCTTCCAGATGGAAGACATGAAAGCTCGTGACTCTGCTGGGGGATTATGCCTCCAAAACTCAGGTTCATCTTCTTCCTCAAGACTCTCCTCAGAGATGGACTCTACCGGTACATCCTCGGGCTGGACAGTAGGAGTCCAGACCGCGTGCAAACAACTATTATACGAACTGGTAGGTCTCTCAGGTGCAACAAACACTCGGTCGAATGAATCAAAGACATCGTCTGGTAGGAAAGTCCTACATAGACGTGTAATCAAGATAGGATGGGAGTATTTGGCACCCCTAGTGCGTGAGGAATTGGCTATGAGTGCATGGAAGATGACCTTATTCAAACAAACTGTGTGTTGACGAGTCATTAAATCATGTATAATTTGCAACACAGGTCTGTTAAATGTGGAGGTGTGGTCTAGCCCTAAAATGTTGCGTTGGATCCAACGTCCAACGCAGTGAATATTTCTAAACGTGGTGCTAGCCTTCAGCCCACGATCCTGCTCAGTACAACGAGCCCCCATAACAGTCATATACTCAATCAATGGGAGAGGCTCGCTGTGTTGTGTGATGGTTAGGAAAGTAGTGACTTCCTCAAGAAGAGGAAGCGTGACAAGTAAGTCTCCTGTGGGCATGTGTACAGTAAACTGATACGTTTGTGGATCAATCGATGCTTGGTCAATGTGAGTGTAAAACATTGTCACCAATTCGGGACAATAAAAGGCATCAGTCTCAGAGTTGTCATACACTAACGTATACCAATTCCAAGCCCTAATTCTCTCTAGAAACACATACCCATATCCATTTGCATCACTCAATATTTTTCCAAAGTCTCTCTCAATGAAAAGAGATGGTGCCATGATATGAATTAAAAACAAAGCAATAAAAAGAAGAGATCTGAATTCGAACCGCCCCCGGAATTCGTGGGGGAAAAAGTTCGATCTCTGCAGTGGGTACAGGAGAGTCTGAATGAAGATGTAGCACCAGATCGGCTGGAAGTGCGTGAGATCGACTGGTGCAGAACTTGACGGCACCCAGGAAGCTTCAGAAAAGCCGCAGAATCTCGGCAAAAGTTGCAGGAACGCGGCAAAACAAAGAGAGCTGAGGAGAGGAAAAGTTGCAAAGTGCGGCGCTCTGGAAGAGAGTTGTAGATCTGAGATGATTTTTTCTTGTGAGGGAGAAGGGTCGGGCAGAGTAAGTATTTATAGGAGGGAAAAACCAAGAGTTTTCCACTTCTATCCCTAGGTCAAAAGGAATTTTACCAACTTTGGAATTTGTAGGTTTGAAAAGAGAGTTTGACTCTTGGGAAGTTGTAGTGACCTAGGACTTTGGAATTTTTTAAAAGAAGGAGTTTTGAAGAAACCTAGGAACTTCAAATTTGGTGGAACTCTTGTTAGAAATCCCTCATCTTTTTTTTTATTTTTATTTTTTATTATTATTATTTATTTACAAAATTATAAAAAAAATATTTACAAAGATTATGTACAAGTGGGTTCACTGCCTGGGCTATCTTTTGGCCGTTTCCCTCTGGCCTGTTTCCCGTCATTCCAGTGTGTTCTCTTTCGCGGGTTTAATTGGGAAACGTGTCGCATTATATTCTTAACCCTCGGCATTTCTAGTTTCAATTCATTGTTGTCCATCCATATCTCACCATTTTGTTCACTCAAGAATTCCTCCTCACCACCTTTTTTATTCAGCACATCTTTTTGTCCATTATTCAGAAATTCAAGATCATCTCCAAATAATTCTTCGAAACTCATGTCAACATCCTCTTTCAAAAGTGTACAATCAGCTAACCTACCCCGAGTGGACTCTTCTAGACATATGATCTCATCAGCAAACAAGTCTTCAAAGGATATATCAATCGGAGGTTCAGATACAGTCAGAGTTGGCTCTGTGAAAGTTAAAATATCCAAATTAACTTTCCCCTTTTGAAAGGGTACTCGGATAAGAGAATCACCAGATTGTGACTCATCTTTTGAATCTTCACCTTCTTCCTCACAATTGTTACTAATGAAGCTAACCTCAAATGTTTGATCTTTTGTTTTACGAGGTTGTGTGTGGAAGACATTGTGTTCATGAGTCATGTTACCAAAGGTTAACCTCATTGATCCATTCCGGCAATTAATGTTGGCATTTGCAGTAGCCAGGAATGGTCGTCCCAAAATGACAGGAATTTGAGCCCTTTGATTGGAATTTGACACAGGTTTTGTTTCAAGGACTACAAAGTCAACAGGATAAATGAATTCCCCAACTTTGACAAGGACATCGTGAATTTCCCCCTGGGGTCTAGTGACAGAGCGATCAGTCAATTGGATAGTCATTTGGGTAGGACGGAGATCACCTAACCCTAATTGTTGGTACACAGAGAAAGGCAGGAGATTGATGCTGGCCCCCAAATCAAGAAGTGCCCTATTAATGGTAGTCTTTCCTATGATGCATGAAATGGTGGGGCTCCCTGGGTCTTTGTATTTAACAGGAATTGGACCATTGAGCAGCTCGTTGATGGATGATGCTAGGAAGACTTTTTTAGGGACTTGTGTTTTCCTCTTCTTGGTGCACATTTCCTTTAAGAATTTGGCATATGATGGCACTTGTTGTATGGCATCAAGAAGAGGGACATTGATTTGGACCTTATTGAACATTTCTTTTATCTTCTCCATGTAAGCATTTGTCTTGGGATTCTTAAGCCTATTTGGAAATGGTACAACAGGCTTATAGGGTTGCTCATCTACCTTTTCTTTACCCTTGGCTGTTGAAGTGGATGGCTCTGTACTAGAAGATGGTTTGTCAGAAGTTGGTTGCATTGGGACAGGAGGTGTTGGCTTTGGTGCTGGATGAGATGATTGACTAGAAACCTTATTATCAACTTGTTTACCAGATCTCAGGGTATGAATAGCATGACATTGACTGGGTCCTGAATCTTCCACTTCATTCAAAGGGAAGTGATGTTTGGGATTTGGCATTAGCTGGCTTGGAAGCATACCTTTTTGTCTCTCATTAGCCAATTGCCCTAATTGGACCTGAATTCTATCCATATCCTGTTGATGATGGTTCATCATTAAAGCTTGGGTCTTAGTTAAGGATTCTATCATTTTCATCAACTCTGATATTTTATCATCTGAATTGTTCTGGGGTAGATGTTGATGATGTGGAGATTGGGATTGGTAGTGTTGGGGGTTTGGATAAGATTGTGATTGTGGTGGACCTTGAGATGGACGAAAATTTGGTGCATTACAATTGAAACTGGATGGGTGAGACTGAGCATTATATGGATGTGGAAGTGGTGGTCTATGATACTCAGGACCAGACTGACTCCATGAAAAATTTGGATGGTTCTGCCATCTCGAATTGTATGTGTTGGAGTATGGGGGTCTGGTAAAAGCTGCATTCATGTTCTCCTGATAAGATTGGGGCTGATACAAAGGACACTCCTCAAAGACATGGTTAAGGTCATGACAGTAGGTGCAACCCGGTTTGATGACAGGTAATGGGTTGACCTGATTGACAACAGAATTTCCCCTAAACTCAAGCAGTTCTATCCTCTTCATCAATTGTGTGATCTTGGCTTTTGCAGCTATAGAGGATTCTATGGAGTGCGTACCAGTTCTGGAAGTGGTGGGAGTGGGTTTATCAGGGCATGACTCCCACTGAATGGTTTTCTCAGCGAGGGTTTCAAAGAGATCCCACCCCTGATGCTCATCTTTCTTCAAAAATTCCCCTTGGCACATGGATTCAAGGAGGGTTTTCGTTTGGTAATCTAGACCGTCATAGATAATCTGGCACAGATGCCATTTCTCTATGCCGTGATGAGGACATAAGGCTAGAAGGTCTTTGAAACGCTCAAGATACTTCCAGAAAGGTTCATTAGGTTCCTGCTTGAATTGCATTATATTCTTTCGCATGAGGGCTGTTTTGTGGATAGGATAGAATTTCTTAAGAAAGACTTTTACAAAATCCTCCCATGAAGATATGGAACTGACGGAAAGATTGTAAAGCCATTTCTTAGCTAAATCCTTCAGTGCAAACGGTATAAACCGTAACCTAACAGCATCCTCGGTCAGTTGGGAAATTCTCATCATTTGGCATACCTCTTCAAACTCACGAATAAAGAGGTACGCGTCCTCAGACTCTAGACCATGAAATCGGGGAAGTGTATTAATGAATTGCGGTTTCAGCTCAAAGTGATTTCCATTTGGTTCGGGGAGAAGAATGCATGATGGAAGGGAGGTGCGAATCGGATAAAATCGATCTTGAAGTGAGACGTTATTTTCCATAATGTCAAGTGGTTGTGTAAGTGCAAGTGTAGAAAGTCTAACAAGTCTTGCAGATTCTGAATCACGGAACCACTCTTGCATATACAATCACAAACAACGTGCACCGATCACACCAGCGAAAAAGAGAAAATAACAAACAATTAAAAAGAAAAATCAATCCAAGCTTCTAGGATTCCTGGACCTAGACGACTCCTAACTGATTAGACCGTCCACAGGAGGTTTAGTGTAGACTTTGACTATAAGCTAATCAGCCAAGGAAGGTCAAGGTTGTTGGGAGGTTTTCCGTCAGAGACGTTCCTTAATTAAATAACCAGCAACCTTCGGGCTTTCGGCCCTCAATCCCTTTCCTAGACACTGATTTTACAAAAGTCAATTTTCAACACTTTTCCCCCTTAGGATAATCTCCTAAGTGAGTCCGGATGTCCCTAGGGCCAACGTCTAGCAAATTTTTATTTAGAAGCTTAGGATTGTGAGTGCTTGGGAAAATGATTTTCGGGCTAAGGAAGGGGTGATAAAATCCCCACCTTATCTTTTTTATGGGTAATGCCCTTAAATTTGATTTGTGCAAGTGTACGATATCAACAAACAAGGTTCACTCAAAGCGTAATTAAATCAAACAAAGAGTGAGTCCTAGTCAATATGCAATGCGTACGTACCTTGCCTCCAGCACTCTTCAACAGTAAAAGTAAAGGAATTGAAAAGACACGTGCCTAGAATGCAAATGTCTAAACAATTTTTAACGTTTCAACCAATGTTTTACTGTTTATTATAATTAGCAGGAGTATGGTGAAGCATACAAGAAAAGAATTATTGCAGAAGCTGTATTTTGCAAAGCTGAAGACCCTGCAGAAAATTTGTCAGTAGTGAACTCAGAATTGCCGCAAATCTGCGGCTGGGGCCGAGATTTTGCGACAAAACTGAGGGATCCTGGTCTCTGCTTTCAAGAGCAGAGGCCCAGGTCCACTTATATGTTACTGCAATGCTATTTTTTCTGTTTCTTCACCTGTAACCTGCAACAGAGAAGAAAATGCGTTAGTTCTTCACTTTAAACCAAAAACCGTTGCTCTCCCCGGCAACGGCGCCAATTTGTTTAGACGGGAAAGGTGTTGTATTGTGGAGTATAATTTGCACACAAAATATATTCAATAAAAAGAGATAAGGTTTAGATTCAACCTCAAGTGCTTTGATCACTCCACAAATGTATTCCAAATGTTTAATGTACCCTTTCTTATCTCCGTTATAGCATGGGCTATACCGAGTCGATTCTCAGGGAGAGCTTGCGATGGAAGCGTTACGGTTCGTAGTGAAGAAAGAAAACGAAGATTCTTCTTTGTCTTAAAATAATGAATAAAACATGGAAAAAGAAATGAAAGAATCAGAGGATATGTTCATGATGGAAAATAAAAAGAAATCAAAACAAGATTGGCTTTTGGATTAATACTAAAAAGAAAAGAAAACTTGTAAAAGATTTGAAGATGGAGAAAACCATGACTAGCTAACCTTACTACCTTGCTAAAAACTTACTAAACTCTGTGACGGTGAATGTGTGCCTCATGTTGATTCATCGGCAAAGATTTGTCTTGTGTGTTGGTCTAGTTACTTTCCCACTTGGATGACGGGTGATCACTCTTGGACTTGTCTTGTAGACTCATAGATGTCATCGGCCTACAAGATAGACTTTCAATAATGGAATCAAAAGAGCGACACTCAAGGGATGCTAAGGAAGAAGATACAACATTCATTAATTGAAGTAAAGAAGTTGTACAACAAATAGCATATGTTTGGTGATCCATCTCCATGTTCCATCAAGGCACTTGTTCTAAAGACAAGGCTCTAAATGAGGCACACATGAATTATATGGAATTACAACAAGATATAGCCAAGCATGAAGTAACCCATCGGAGAAGAGAAGACCATACAACTTGCAAGATTAAAGATAGCAATCACCCATGAGTTAGTAGTTAGCAAGGTTAGTGGTTAGCTAGACATGAGAAGAATTAGCTACTAGCCATTACAATAAAAGAAAAGCAAAGCATGAATAAAAGTGCAAGTAAAGTAAAGCTCGAATTAAAGAAAGCAAGTAATAGTAGAAAATGCTCAAGTAGAGAGAAGAGAATGGATGAATCCTTGCTTCACAAGTTGTCACTCCTTGGTGTACACAAGCTTTCTCTCTCTTACAACTCTCTTTTGCAGAATTTCTAGGGAGGAAGAAGATCTAGAGCACTACAAAAATCCTAGAGAAAAATCCTACAAAAATACAAGCATCTAATCTCTAATCTCTCCTCTCTTCTCTCTCTTTTGTTGCGCAAGCCCTGGTCCTGTATTTATAGCCTCAGAGAGAAGGCTCCAGAAGATGAGACAGCTGGCAGAATCTGGGGCTCAACGGCCCCAGATCTGCCGCATAGGCGCGGCAACTTGCGGCCGTTTCAAGTCCGTTGGCCAACAGCTTTCTGTTGTGAAGTTGTTACAAGTTTGTTAGCCACGTGGACCTTCTGGAAGTGTGAGTTGGCGCGTAGAATTCTCTAGATCCTGGGCTCAAACTTGGGCTCTCTTTTGGGCTTTTGAATTAATCTCTTTTAATTATTGCTAATTAAAGAGATTTTGGGCTTTTTCTCATTTCAGAGTGGACCTGCAAAAATAGAGAGAAGATGATCAAAAATCATATTTTTATTGACAATATGCATGGTATGGAAGCGGTAAAATATGCAAATATGTATAACAATCAGGCTCAAAAATAGATTTGGATGTTTGGGATTTTTCTTGAAAAACTCTTCAAATATCGTTTGAAAAACCTTCACTAAAATGTTCTCGAAACTTAGATGTGTCTTTTACTGATGTGAATAGTATCCCTATATATAGAGGACAAAAAATAGATGTTATTATCCCAAAATATTTGTTTGAAACTAATTCAAAAAAGTTCAAAACCAAATATAGCCGTTAAAGGTAAATTTTTGGATTTTACACAGTGGCCTGTCGATCGGGTAATCAATCACCAACAGCTAGAAATAGAGCCGTTGGAGCCTCCGATCGATCGTTGGTCGACCGAGCTCAAACAGAGAGCTTTGCAACTCTAGCTGTCGACGGAGCTTAAAAACCAGAGAGTGAAAGGAACACCTAGAGAGGGGTGAATAGGTGTTAGAGCTAATCTAAAACTAAATGCAAAACTAAGTGCGCTAAATGCGGAAGCTAATGCAAATTTTGCAACACACTTAGTACAATCAACAAGTGTAGCCGAATTCCCCGTGAAGGGCTCTGGACTAACTCCTCTTGATTCCCCTTGAATGGGTTGAGGTGCTATGTGAAGCTCTTGTTGATTAGGTACAAGTGAGGCACACACAAACAACCAAGCATATACTAGATATAGCAATGTGAATTATGCAAGGCACAACACAAGCAAATAGATATGATATGACAATATGAATTATGCTCAACACAAGAAATATATGATATGAATGAGGTATGATGCTTTGCACAAATAAATGAGAGAGAGAGTTGAGAGATATTGGATCAAACGCAAACACACGGATATGTTTCGAGGTTTGAGCCCCTAGCTCTACATCCCCGCCTATACCACCGTGTAGGATTTCCAATCCACTATAGGAGTACCGAACTCCTCTCTCAATCCTTACAAAGCCACCGAGGCTATACAACCACAATCCACCTCTACCGAAGAGAGATAAGGCCCGTAGCCAATACAAACACAATCACCTCTACCGAAGAGGGATCCAACCACAATACCACTCCGATCAACCTCTACCAAAGAGGGATACAACAAAAGCAAGGAGGGTTTATAACTTAGAGGCTTAACCTCAAACACTTCTCTTTTTCTCTCTTTTCCACAAAACAAATAATCCTAATAGATTAGGATAGAAGATAGCTCAAGTGTGGAAAACTAGGTGTTTGGAAAACAAGCAACAAAGAAAAACACTTGGGAAAATTCTTGCAAAAGATATAGAATGAAAACCAAGACAAATCTCCCAAAATATTCTTTTCTTTGATTTTTCCAAAAACCGAAAAACAAATAAGATGAATTCTTTTTGGCTCAAAACTCTTTTAAAAACTCTTTTAAAACAATAGAGAAAGTCTGGAAATTTTGTCTCTAAAAACCTTAGCCAAAAACCCAAAGAGATGGGGTTTTTATAGGCCCATCAGAAAACTAGCCGTTAGAGCTGAGCTGGCAGCTCTGACAGGCAACGGTCGACCGGCCCGGTCGACCGCCAACGGTCAGAAATATGACCGTTGGGCAACTGCGGTCGATCGGCCCGGTCGACCGAAACAAACAGAGAGCACTGTAAGTGCCCCGGTCGACCCGAGCGGTCGACCGTCCCAGTGCCTCCAAACGTGCACAGATTTGTGCACGTCGGTCGACCGGCCCGGTCGACCGACTTCACCCAAGTCGACTAGGTCAGGTTGACTAGTCGACTGATTGAAGCCTGGAACAGAAACCTGGGTCAGAAAAACAGTGTAAAATATTTTTCTAAAAATCTTTTAACACTTCTAAAAATCACAAAAAATAGTTTTATCATTTTATATGGAAACACAAACTTGTGATAAAAATTTCAAGACATATATCAATCATATCAATTCATTTTTGAGTCTTGCAAATTTTATCAAAAACAAAACTTGTATTTTTATCAAACTTGATTTTTCAACACATGAATAGGGATATCAAAATAAGTTTGTCTAGCAAGTTAAACCATGTATGTATATCTAGAATACATCTAATATACATAGAAATAAAGTAAACTTGTTTTGATCTACTATTCATGAAAACCAAATCCAAAACATGAAAACGTGTGTGTTGTACACTTGAGCATATCAACTATACTAAGCTTTATAAATTGGATCTAAAACACACTGACTAAACTATGGATACCTAAGTCTTCTTGATGATCTTCATCTTCAAGTAGACTTGCTCCAAAACTCCATCCATGGGCTAGGCAATGTGTGATCTTGACGCTTTGGCCCTGGAATCATCATGAAAAGCTTCTAAACACCTTGTTGAAGCTAATCACCAACTAATATCTTGGTTAATGATCTGAAACTTAAACAACACAAGATTATTAGTAAACAAAACTACATGAGTTAATCATCATCAAAACTAGAGTGGAAGGCCTTTGGGCCAACAATCTCCCCCTTTTTGATGATGACAAAACTCATGGAGTTATATATGCATGGATTAAAGTTAAGCTTCAAAGAAGCTCCCCCTTAACTCATGCATAGACATAAATAATAAGATATGGAAATGAAGCACATGAATATGTATGCAAGTATGGAGATAAAACATGCAACAAGCATAAATCAAAATCTTTTTCTCCTATTTGCAATACAAAACATATATGCATAAATAACAAGGAAGACAAATACTTCTCCCCCTTAAGCAATGAAAACATGCATAAACTCAATTACTTCTCCCCCTTTTTGTCAATCATCAACAAAGGGTTCAAAGTAAAATCAAATCAAACAAATTTTTCTCCCCTTTTTTGTCAAACAAAAGATCAAGAAGGGGTTAAACAATCCAAACAATAAAATGAGGGGTAAAAATCTTTCTCCCCTTTTAAGTCAATCAAAACAATAAAACAATGTTCTCCCCCTTTTGTCTAAAACAAAAACAAGGTCAATAAGGGGTGACTATAAACAACATGATATCAATAGATAAATATGTCAATGAAGCATCTTGATATCAATTGAAAATAAACAAAGATCAATAGATGTTATATGCTATATACATTCATGAAGAGGAAGACGCTAAGTTAGCTTCCCTACACATATGCATTACATGAAAGAGGGATGTTAAGCCCTAATTCACATAACACACATTATGTAATGCATAAGAGGAGATGTGAAGCTCCCCCTACACACGTGTACCACATAACGAAGAGATGTTAAGCTCTTCAATACAAGATACACTCATCATGAATCTATATGCTTATAGTCAATACAAATCAAAACTTTTGTATTTTTCTTAAAAAAAAATTTTTAGATACCAATTTTAAGCAAAAACACATGAAACATCTTGATATCAATTGAAATTAAACATAATAAATTTTGAATGTCTAAACAAAATTTTGATACCAATTGTAAATAATTTTCATATTAAACATATGATACCAATATGAAATTTTCAATCATAAAGTAAGGGAGTGGGAAACAAATACCAATTGAAGAATCACCATTGAAAGACAAAATTAAATTTTCTCCCCCTTTATGAAATACCAACTAAAAAGATGCATGGGCTTGATACCAATTTAAAAGTAATCAATTGAAACAAAATTGAAGCTCAAGCACTAGCATAAACAAGATTTTGTGAAAAATTTATATCTTAAGCACAAATAAAACAAGTATATGTGTATGAAATAGAATGAGTACCAATCACCAATAGATGATACCAATTGAAAATATACATACACAATAAACATATGAGTATACACAAAGATCAAAATGATACCAATTGAAATAGTTCAATGATACCAATTGTCATAACAATAAAAGCATTGTATAACTCATATAATCTACCACCCAATCATGGTTCAAGTTTTAAATGATTTTCACTGTAAAGCATACATGGGCATGATCTCCCATCCAACCGCCCTTGGATGGTAGGGGTTTTCAAAAATAGATTTGAAAATGTAGTTTTGTTTGAAAATCACTACCAAATTGAAGAATACGAACTAGTCAAAATGAAAAACTTGTTAACTAGTGCGAAATCCTTCAAGTAAGGAATAAACTAAAAATAATTTTTCATAAAACATGAAATCCACATGATATCAAACACTCAAGTCAATGAAGCATAAATATGACTCATGAAAACAAAACACATGAGTAAATAAGAAATGTGAGTGTACAAATATAATGTGAAGAACATGATCATGAAAATATACGATTTAGCTCAATATTCCTTTAAACAAGAAAACACGAAAATCATCAAAACTTATTTAACCTTCATGGCATATGTATGTCTAATACAAACTAAAGTATACATACATATCCAAAACACAACGAGTCCACAAAATATATGCATTAAGGCACGTGGCTCAAAAGGATATTCATGTATATCTAATATTTTGGACAAGATAGACATATACATGAAGTTAAACATAAACACAAAAACATGAAAACGTGAATAACTAAATTTTTATTTAACAAATTTCATTTCAAGGTATATGTATGATTTGTCAACACAAGAAGTATACATACGTATCCCTAAACACAATTGAGTCCATATATAGATTTGCATGAAAGGCAAATGACTCAAGGGGTATACATGTATATCTTAAAGTTTGGCAATACAAACATATACATGAAGTGAAAACTCACAATCATAAAACAAATCCAAAATGGGAATACAAGTTTAAAATGTATGAATCATCAAAACTAGACTATACTAGCACATCTAATGGGTTCAAATAAGCATTCAAGCCCAAACATATATAGATTTATTTGTGGCCCATTCTATGAACAAGTATATAACTAGTCTTAATGAAAACTAACATCTAAACAAGTAATCTTAACATGAAGCATCAAAAACAAGATAAAAATCATCATGATAAAACTAAGACATGATTACTATATAAATTCACATGCATTAGATTCATGATGTACATTATAGCTTAAACAAAAGTGAGAACACTAAGTATGGGTTCATGCAAGCATGTGTGTCTCAAATACTATACATGTATGTCAAGGATCTAATAAATGTGATATTTACACACTAATCCATAGACAATGAAAACATGCTATAAAACATCAATATGAAAGCATGTAAACAATAATAAGGAGTTAAGAATTGTTACCAAAACCTAGAAGGCAACTCTCCTTGTCTCCAAAACATGGAGGTCATCTCCACCAAATCTTCCCTTGAAAGTGATGCATCCAATTGATTTCCTTTAAGTCTGGAACGCATCCACTCCAAGGTGTCATCACTCTCACGTCATGTGAGAGCCCACACCTACATCAAAAATAATAGGAGGGGTGGTCTTTGGTACCCATATCTTGTTGGGTCCATGGGGGTTAGTACCTTCTCTAACCCAAACAAACTTCTTTGCTAAATTCTCAACATGTAAACGATCATAGCAAAATTTAGCAAGATGGCCCTTACGTCCACAATGTGTACAAGTGTACACATGAGCATACTTGTGTTGATGGTGTCCGTGTGGAGCATGTGTATGCCGTGGAGTGTGTGCATGCATAAAAGTTGGAACTTGTTTCTTACGAACCAAGGTTTCCAAGCGTGTATGGTTCTTAGCACATTGGCTCATAGTGGAGCCCAAACAATCTATTTTCTTCTTCAACATGTTTATATCATTTTTAATCATAGAAGAAGTGGAGCATGCAAGGGGTGATCTAGGTGAAACTACCCTAGCATGGCAAACATGTTCATCAATCTTATTTTGCAAAGCAACATTTTTCTTTAAACACACATCTAAATCATTTGAAATGGAGATAATTTTATTTTTCAAATCAACATTCTCTTTTAAAATAAAATCAATTTTAGAAGACAAATTTTCATTTTTCTCCAAAATAGCATGGCAATCATTTTTAGATTTTAAAAATTCATTTTCTTTTAGTGCAAGTTCCAATTTAGATCTCAATGAATCCCTTTCATTATAGACCTCAACCTTCTCTTGCAAAACACAATCAAGTCTAGAATGCAAACTTTTATTTTCTTTTTCAATTTCTAGACTTTTCTTTTTCAACAAATTATATTTTTCTATTAATTTTTCACAAATAATAGAAAGTTCTTCATTCAAAGCATGAGAATCAACATAATCATTTGAAGAACTAGCACAATCATCATTATCTAAGTGGGGTTCCGAATGTACCTCAAGGAAGTCATTCCCTTGGACCATGAAGCATCGTGAGTCGGATTCTCCACTAGATTCCTCTTCTTAGATTTGCACTTGAAGCTCGGAGGTGGTGGTTGTTGTCAACAAATTCCACACTGCAACGGCGGAATCAATGTTAGAAACACGTGAAAGATAATCTTTAGATAATGTGCTTCTAATGGCCTCTAGGGCTTGTGTATTGGCCCCTATATGATTGCTATCACTAAGGAAGGATTCCTTGGTAATGGCAAGGTAAACTTTATGACCTAGGGTTTGTAAATAAACGGTCATCCTAATCTTTCAAACATGAATGTTAGAAGGGTCAAACATAGGTGGGGTCATGAAAGCCATGGTAAACTATATGTGTGCAAACAAGCAAATGCAAACAATAGATTAGCAACCAAATGGATCTCACTCCTAGGATGTTAAGCCTAATATCAGGAGCACTAGCTCTGATACCAATTGAAAGGAACACCTAGAGGGGAGGTGAATAGGTGTTAGAGCTAATCTAAAACTAAATGCAAAACTAAGTGCGCTAAATGCGGAAGCTAATGCAAATTTTGCAATACACTTAGTACAATCAACAAGTGTAGCCGAATTCCCCGTGAAGGGCTCTGGACTAACTCCTCTTGATTCCCCTTGAATGGGTTGAGGTGCTATGTGAAGCTCTTGTTGATTAGGTACAAGTGAGGCACACACAAACAACCAAGCATATACTAGATATAGCAATGTGAATTATGCAAGGCACAACACAAGCAAATAGATATGATATGACAATATGAATTATGCTCAACACAAGCAATATATGATATGAATAAGGTATGATGCTTTGCACAAATAAATGAGAGAGAGAGTTGAGAGATATTGGATCAAACGCAAACATACGGATATGTTTTGAGGTTCGAGCCCCTAGCTCTACATCCCCGCCTACACCACCGTGTAGGATTTCCAATCTACTATAGGAGTACCGAACTCCTCTCTCAATCCTTACAAAGCCACCGAGGCTATACAACCACAATCCACCTCTACCGAAGAGGGATAAGGCCCGTAGCCAATACAAACACAATCACCTCTACCGAAGAGGGATCCAACCACAATAACGCTCCGATCAACCTCTACCAAAGAGGGATACAATAAAAGCAAGGAGGGTTTACAACTTAGAGGCTTAACCTCAAACACTTCTCTTTTTCTCTCTTTTCCACAAAACAAATAATCCTAATAGATTAGGATAGAAGATAGCTCAAGTGTGGAAAACTAGGTGTTTGGAAAACAAGCAACAAAGAAAAACACTTGGGAAAATTCTTGCAAAAGATATAGAATGAAAACCAAGACAAATCTCCCAAAATATTCTTTTCTTTGATTTTTTCAAAAACCTAAAAACAAATAAGATGAATTCTTTTTGGCTCAAAACTCTTTTAAAAACTCTTTTAAAACAATAGAGAAAGTCTGAAAATTTTGTCTCTAAAAACCTTAGCCAAAAACCCAAAGAGATGGGGTTTTTATAAGCCCATCAGAAAACTAGCCGTTAGAGCTGAGCTGGCAGCTCTGATAGGCAACGGTCGATCGGCCCGGTTGACCGCCAACGGTCAGAAATATGACCGTTGGGCAACTGCGGTCGACCGCCCGGTCGACCGAAACAAACAGAGAGCATTGTAAGTGCCCCGGTCGACCCGAGCGGTCGACCGTCCCAGTGCCTCCAAATGTGCACAGATTTGTGCACGTCGGTCGACCGGCCCGGTCGACCGAGTTCACCCAAGTCGACTAGGTCAGGTTGACTAGTCGACTGATTGAAGCCTGAAACAGAAACCTAGGTCAGAAAAACAGTGTAAAATATTTTTCTAAAAATCTTTTAACACTTCTAAAAATCACAAAAAATAGTTTTATCATTTTATATGGAAACACAAACTTGTGATAAAAATTTCAAGACATATATCAATCATATCAATTCATTTTTGAGTCTTGCAAATTTTATCAAAAACAAAACTTGTATTTTTATCAAACTTGATTTTTCAACACATGAATAGGGATATCAAAATAAGTTTGTCTAGCAAGTTAAACCATGTATGTATATCTAGAATACATCTAATATATATAGAAATAAAGTAAACTTGTTTTGATCTACTATTCATGAAAACCAAATCCAAAACATGAAAACGTGTGTGTTGTGCACTTGAGCATATCAACTATACTAAGCTTTACAAATTGGATCTAAAACACACTAACTAAACTATGGATACCTAAGTCTTCTTGATGATCTTCATCTTCAAGTAGACTTGCTCCAAAACTCCATCCATGGGCTAGGCAATGTGTGATCTTGACGCTTTGGCCCTGGAATCATCATGAAAAGCTTCTAAACACCTTGTTGAAGCTAATCACCAACTAATATCTTGGTTAATGATCTGAAACTTAAACAACACAAGATTATTAGTAAACATAACTACATGAGTTAATCATCATCAAAACTAGAGTGGAAGGCCTTTGGGCCAACAGAGAGCACACTTGATCTGCTGTCAACTGGTTTGTTGACCGACATGCATATCTCAAAATATGCACGCCTGTGCATATCTGGTAGACCGGGCAACCGACTAGTAGAGCAATCAGCTCTGCTGGCGGTCGACCATGCAGTCTACTGGCTCCACCCAAAAATCCATATTAACATTTTTCTTTTTATAAATCCTTTTAAAAATCTATGAAAATACTTTGTAAAATATTGCAAAAATAAGTCTATACAAATTATTTTTGACAAATACATGTGAACAAGGATTAACATAAATTGTAAATATTTGTAACTTCTTTTTGCAGTAAAAAAAGCCTTTTTGAAATAAATCTTTTCAAGATTGTTCTACTCAAAAGTCAAAAACTCATTTTTGTAAACTTTCTATAAATCAAATTCAATATCAAAAATCTTTTCATACTATGAAAGAAAACTCAATTTCATTTTTTTTGTGTATATTCTCAATGAGCATTGCAAACTCTAAAGTAGATTTTGACAAAAGTAAATATTACATTACATGAATTTTTCTTTTCTTTTTGTAGTGCTTAATTGCATCCAAACTTAATTTACTCGAGCTTGATGCCTTCTTGAGTATATGATGTGTTCATTGTGTTTGAATTCTTGAATCAACATATGTTAGCTTTAAAACTTGACTTTGAGTCTTTTGTTGAAGCTAAATCTAACCATCGGTTTTAGATATACCCATCTTAGTACTAGTACTCAATACGGTGAAAATACTTGATTTAACTTTTCTAATAGTTAGACTGAGCCCCTCTCTGCTTCAAATATTAATTTTCAATATTTTAGATTTTCTGAATTTTTTGAAAAAAATCTCCTGAATTTGATGTCGACTGGTACTGCTGATTGGCTCTAATATTTTTAATTAACAAACAGAGATTAATTTCATGAATCTGATTTTACAGCATTATTCAGAGTGATATTTTCTATTTTTGAGTATTTTTTGATTTTTTAATTAATAAAAATATAACCAAATTAAATAATAGTATAAAAAATTCTTATTCTGTTTCTTTTTCTTTTTCTCTTTCTCTCACTTCCCTTCTCCACTCTTCTCCTCACTTCCCACTATCATTTCTCTCTCTTCTCCTCTCTTTCTATAAATTGCTATCTCACTCTCTCACTTTCCCTCTCTTTCACTCTGTTTCTAACTCTCTCTCACTATCTCTCTCACTTTCACTCTCGTTCAACATCTCTCTCTCTCTCTTTTCTCTCTCTCTCTCTCTCGCCTCACCCTCTCTCTTTCTTTTTCAGGGGCTAGGCCACCGGCCAGCTAGACTGCCACCATCAACCAGCCGCGTTGGAAGCGCTGCTGGCCCGGCCAGCCACCACCAGCACAACCCACCCTCTCTCTTTCCCTTTTCTCTTCTTTCTTCTCCTCTCTATCTCCTCTCTCTCTCTCTTTTCGGCCTCTTCTTCTTCTATATTTCCTCCTCCTAGCCACATTGCCCAATCTCACTATCGCACCACCCCACATCCATCTTTCGCTTCTTCTTTCTTCTCTCTCCTCTTTCTCACTCTCTCTCGTCTTCTCCCCACGCACCGACGGCCGACCAAGGTCGCTGCCAATGTTGCCCAACTGTGAGATTGTCATTCTCTCCCCCACTGCTCCTTTCCCTCTCGTTATCTTTATTGGATTCAAACTCGACCCATTAACCCAAAACCCATCACTTAACTATTGGGTTTGGGTTAGTGCATCTAAACCTAACCTGATAGCAACTCAAACCACATCCAAAACCAAGAAAAGGTAAATTTGCATAAAACCACTGATAATTTGGAATATTTACAATTTGTACCTTTTTATTACAAATCTAATCCATTTTTTTATTAATTTTAGCATTCGGGTGATATCTTGACATTCCGAGTTTGATTTGGATGACTCTCGAATTGTTCGATCGTAGAAAAGATACTTTCATACTTGTAATTACTATTATGAGTGTTTTTCTTTTAAATAAATTATATTTCATCATGTTTATATAATTTATTTATAGATTTAATGTTTTTTAATGAATCATGCAAATAATAATATTATTGGTATCAAGACTAGAGTGTGTGCTTTTATATTAATCATGAGTATCATGTTACAAATTATGTTATTAGTATGGTATAAATGTTTATTATCCTCTGATATAAAAACATGTTTAGAAAAATCATGTTTTAAGATTATTTATTTAGAATCATTTGTTTACTATTTAATGAACTTACTCTAATCATTTATTTAATTAATAATTAAATTCTAAAATTAGTTTCATGTTAATATCATTGATCGGGGGAAAATCATGCACGAAAAGTGTATGTTTTGAAATCACGAGTTAAAAGTGCGTGCTTTGGCTTCCTCGATACTTCCGTTATAGCATAGAGGCTAAACGGGTCGAATCCACAGGGATAGTTGCCACTAACTACTAATAACACGACTAACCATTCTAACCTCTTAGTGATGTTGCCTCACATGTATCATTGGCCATCACTAGTCCTTGGTTCAAGAGTGTTTCAAAGCATGACCCATAAGATAACTCATCACATTCAAACTCAACAAACAAGTGCAAGGTACACTTAAACCATCAATACTAAGCAAGAGCAAGCATAGAATAAAGTAATGTTAGCTTGTTAGAGAGTTAAGATGTTAGAATGTTAGAATACATCATCATAAGTCATCAATAACTCTTGCAAGAGTAAGGCCAAGTAGAGGCTATTAGATTCATGTGGATTATCAAGTAAGGAGTAAGTAAGTTAGTGGTTAGTTGTTAGTTGCCATGAGAGAAAATTAAATAAGCATGTAAAAGGTGTTAGAGAGAAGAAAACATGGAAAGACAAAGAGAGAATCTTTCATAGATTGCCATCTTCCGTTACAAGAACTCTTGCTTTCATCCTATGTTCTAATTTCCTCACTATTACAAGATCTACAAGAAATGAAAAATACAAAAGAGGAAGAAGAACAACAACTAAGCTAAACTAAAGAGAAGAAATAACCCTAAAAACTACGTACATGGAGATGAAACAACCCTAAAAATCTCCTCCTCTGAGCTCTAGAAATCCCAGGGCATTTATATACCAAGGGGGAACCATGGAGAGTGTACGGAGCCGCGCGTCAAATCACGATGCGTGAATCCATGGTACGGCCACAGAAATGTGGCCATGGCCGTGCTTTTGTGGCCAGACTGACACCGTGCGCGCAGCACCTTATGGCACACGTTGTCAGTTTGTCTCCCTGTCAGTTGTAGCCCCTGGTTTCAGGATATGGGCACCTGGTTTTGACAGAACCACCTTCCAAAGTCAATAGCAATATGTGTAGGCATTAAATCACCAAATAAATGGGACTTTTTGGCTTCTTCTTCATTTCATATCATGGACTTAGGAACATACAAGAGAGGTATTATTAACAAAATTTAATATTAAATAAATGTGAAGATGTTGTATAAAATATGCATATTTAGAGACTAATCACATCACCACACTTATCTTTTGCTCATCCCGAGAAAAAAGAAAAACTATAAAAATTATTACACCACTTTCGCAGGTGACACGATTGCACTAAGTATGTGCAACAAATCGTTAAACATTTAGGTTTCTCCTAGAGGAGAAGTTTTGTCTCCTGAGAGTTTTCAGCAGATTACACCCACAAAATTCATAAAGAAAAAAAATTAAATGTTAGTATTTTGAAAACACATTTTGAAATAGAGAAAAGTGTTAAAATATTTTTGTGAAAATTTAAGTGATCCAAGATCATAGGCTAACCCGAAAGTGTTCTTCCTTAAACTGAGTCTAAATATAAAATCTTGTTATACATTAAATGTAAGAATTTAAAATTGAATCAATTCTTTGATCTTTCATAAAACTCTTTGAAAAATATGCACTTTGTGAACTGTGAAGATTTTTGGGATATTGACTCTAACTTTCATGCCATTTATTTATATTATTTTTTTCTTCCCTTAGTTTTCTTAGGTTTTCTAGCTTACCCGTATAGTGAGCCATTAGCCGGTTACTCCCAAACAAAATGATTTTTGGACACCAGATGCAAAAACATCTCCGGGCTTAAGGACTCGAGTAAATAAGGCCGCAAGACTAAAGGGGGTTATTTTATTTTTGTCCACCATTTTACGAGTGAATAATCATGCTTCCTGAGGCATAATTACTTAGCTTCGAAAAGTAGTTTGATCATCATATATATATATATATATATATATATATATATATATATATATATATATATATATATATATATATAATGGCATTTTCAGTCTTTGTTTCAATCCCAAAAAATTGTATAAGTGTGAAGTGCATATATCAAAGGCAAAAAAATCAAGATCAAATTATCTTTTCAATCTAACTTTCTTATCTTTAAATTTAAACAAGATCTATTATTTTGACTCGGTTTAAGAATTCATAATTTTAGGTCTTCTTAATTTCTAAGATCCTCTTAACTTTCTTAAAAATAAATCAAAACTATTTCTCTTATTTCAAAAAGTTTTGTAAAAAGAAAAGAACAAGAGAAAGGGATTTCCATACAAAAGAGACAATCTAAAAACTTTCTAAAAAGAAGTGTAAAAAAAAGAAAATATAAAACAAATTATGTTAGAAATCCTCACCCCCCATTTAACTCATGCATTATCCTCAATGCAATGTGAATGTGTATATACATGAAACAAAATTAGGAAGGAAAACTTACCTCATGGTGATGGTTCTGATGGTAGTCTAATTGGTCCACGAAATACAGCCTAATTCAGAAATTGTGGATCATCCAGAAACCCACCAGTGACCTCTCTAATATGACCTAATAAAAGAATGATTGAGTGAATGGTCTTTTTTAAAAAATTATTCCCACCCAATTTTCAATTTTCAAAAAAAATTACTGAGTTATTTTGTTCAACACCTTTATCCAACAATGAAATATTATTTTGGGAGATGATTGATTTGGACTCAAAGAGAATAGGAACAAAAATTGATAATGACTCGAGAATTTGACTCAAATCAAGTCGAGATTCAAAAAAGAAGTTGAAATTGGTTCAAAAATAAGGTCCAAATCAAAGAATTGATGTTCACACACTTTCCCCATCAATAAAGTGTGATCATAAGATATTAGTGATTCTATTTCATGGTGTACTGGTACATGATTCAATGTTGACTCCGGAATAGAGAAAAAAATCTGGTGAAGATACCAGAGCCATTGTTGAGTCAAAAATTGAAATGGAATTACCAACTTAAGGTTCAGGATCACTTTCATATTCAATTTCAATTTCAGGAAAGGGATAATTTGCCAAAATGTCAATGTGATTTTCAAAACTGGGAGTTTGGTCATGTTCAAATAAGTGTGCTAAAATTGAATCTTAATTTCCATAATAATATGATTCTTGGGTTCAATCGATACAATTAGGGATACAAGGATTGGTCAAAAATTGACAAGAAAGACTTTCCTCATTCTCATTGATCAATTCACTCATTATTGAGTCTAACCTCCTGATAGGCCAAGTAGCAGAATTTTGAGTCTGAATCATATCTTCCATACTCTTTGCAATTGGTTCTTCTTGAAAAGGTGAGTATGAAAGTTGGTTATAAAGACAAGTAACAGAATTTTAAGTCTGAATCATGTCTTCTATACTCATTGAACTAAAAGAGAAAATAGTATCAGAGAAATTATAAAGGCAAGCAAAAAAAGCTTAGACTGAAACGGTGCATGATCTTGATGGAAGAAGACTGAATTTCATTCATGAATCATTGTTTACAACTCTCTAATCTCGCATTACAACCCACAATTCTCTTTTTCATTATAAACTTTTTAGCCCTTCTGTGTACATTTCTCTTCAGAAAAGCCAGTATTTATAGGTAAAAGGATCAGGGGGAGAGCTTGTGAGGATGGGGGAGCTGGCACTCCCCCAGATTCAAACACATAGCCGTGAAAATGTAGCTTTTATCGCATTTTCACGGCAAGATCCTGGCCGTAGGGCCATGATCTGGGAGCATATGTCCGTTGATTTTTCCTCTATTTTTCTATCTTCTTGGATTTTGAATATTTGCTCCATATTTAACGATTTATCTCTTTATCCTCAGCGAAACCGATAAGGTTTTATTCTAAACTATTTTTTCTTTGAATTTTGATGATATTATCTTATCTGATATATTCAGTTTTCAAACAAGATAGCTTCTAGAACCTTTAAATTTGAATCGATCCCCTTTCATTTTATTTTTTGGATTTAACAGGATAAATCATGTCAATCTCTCTCGTTTCCTCCTTACCATGCACACCACTATACATGCAAATACATCAAATAACAAAGTGTTATTATAAAATAAATGTAGAAATGAGACACATGTGATATTAAATATGCAATGTACGTGTACATAAATATGTATGGTTGTAGTGTAGTTCAATTGAGCATTTTTAGAGTCCTACTTGAGTAGTAGATCATATGCTGCTTGTTATCAATATGATGTCCTAAGACGGCACAAATGGCAAAATTTGAAGCATCACACATGATATCGAACGACCTTGACCAATCCGAGAAAGAAATGATTGGTGCAAAAATGAGTTCTTTCTTAAGCCTTTACCAGGCAATAAGACATCCATCATCGAAAGTGAAGGTCACGTTATTAGGTAATAGGTTAGTTAAGGGTCTAACAGTCTTGATAAAGTCTTTAATAAACCTACAATAGAACCCGACATGTCCTAAGAAAGATCGGATATCTTTCACACATTTAGATATGAAAAGCTTAGCTATGACATCTATCTTCACCTTATCCACTTCATTCCCATTCCTAGAGATTTCATGTTGCAAGACAATTTCATATTTTACTATGAAATGGCATCTCTCCTAATTTAGTGTCAAGCACTTTTCAGCACGTCGGTGGAGGACAAAATTCAAGATGGTGAAGACATTGATCGAATGAATCTCCATAGATAGATAAATTATCCATGAAGATTTCAAGGAACCATTCTATCATGTTAGAGAATAAGCTTAACATGCAACGTTGAAACATTACGGGGGCATTGCACAAGTGAAAAGCATTCAGCGGTAAGCAAAGGTCTCAAATAGACAAGTAAATATTGTCTTCACTTGGTATTTCAGAGCTATTGAAATATGATTGTACCCCGAGTAACCATCCAAGAAATAGTAGTACTCACGGCCAGCTAGTCGTTCAAGTATTTGATCGATGAATGAAAGAGAAAAGTGGTCCTTACAAGTGGCAGCATTTTACTTCCTATAGTTAATTGAAACTCGAATCTTGGTGGAGAGTCATATTTGTACTAACTCTTTGTTCTCATTCTCTACCATGGTGAAACCAGACTTTTTCAAATCTGCATGGACTGGGCTGACCCCATGCATTATCCTCAATGCAATGTGAATGTGTATATACATGAAATAAAATTAGGAAGGAAAACTTACCTCATGGTGGTGGTTCTGATAGTAGTCTAATTGGTCCACGAAATACAGCCTAATTAAGAAATTGTGGATCTTCTAGAAACCCACCAGTGACCTCTCTAATACGATCAAATAAAAGAATGATTGAGTGAATGGTCTTATTTAAAAAATTATTCCCACCCAATTTTCAATTTTCAAAAAAAAATTACTGAGTTATTTTGTTCAACACCTTTATCTAACAATGAAATATGATTTTGGGAGATGATTGATTTGGACTCAAAGAGAATAGGAACAAAAATTGATAATGACTCGAGAATTTGATTCAAATCAAGTCGAGATTCAAAAAAGAGAGTTGAAATTGGTTCAAAAATAAGGTCCAAATCAAAGAATTGATGTTCACACACTTTTCCCATCAATAAAGTGTGATCATAAGATATTGGTGATTCTATTTCATGGTGTACTGGTACATGATTCAATGTTGACTCCGGAATAGAGAAAAAAATCTGGTAAAGATACCAGAGTCATTGTTGAGTCAAAAATTGAAATGGAATTACCAACTTAAGACTCAGGATCACTTTCATATTCAATTTCAATTTCAAGAAAGGGATAATTTGCCAAAATGTCAATGTGATTTTCAAAACTGGGAGTTTGCTCATGTTCAAATAAGTGTGCTAAAATTGAATCTTAATTTCTACAATAACATGATTCTTGGGTTCAATCGATACAGTTAGGGATACAAGGATTGGCCAAAGATTGACAAGAAAGACTTTCCTCATTCTCATTGATCAATTCACTCATTATTGAGTCTAACCTTCTGATAGGCCAAGTAGCAGAATTTTGAGTCTGAATCATATCATACTCTTTGAAATTGGTTCTTCTTGAAAATTTGAGTATGAAAGTTGGTTATAAAGACAAGCAACAGAATTTTGAGTCTGAATCATGTCTTCTATACTCATTGAATTAAAAGAGAAAAATAGTATCAGAGAAATTATAAAGGCAAGCAAAAAAAGCTTAGACTGAAATAGTGCATGATCTTGATGGAAGAAGACTGAATTTCATTCATGAATCATTGTTTACAACTCTCTAATCTCGCATTACAACCCACAATTCTCTTTTTCATTATAAACTTTTCAGCCCTTCTGTGTACATTTCTCTTCAGAAAAGCCAGTATTTATAGGTAAAAGGATCAGGGGGAGAGCGTGTGAGGATGGGGGAGCTGGCACTCCCCCAGATTCAAACACATAGCCGTGAAAATGTAGCTTTTATCGCATTTTCACGGCAAGATCCTGGCCGTAGGGCCATGATCTGGGAGCATATGTCCGTTGATTTTTCCTCTATTTTTCTATCTTATTGGATTTTGAATATTTGCTCCATATTTAACGATTTATCTCTTTATCCTCAGCAAAACCGATAAGGTTTTATTCTAAACTATTTTTTTCTTTGAATTTTGATGATATTATCTTATCTGATATATATTCAGTTTTCAGATAAGATAGCTTCTAGAACCTTTAAATTTGAATCGATCCCCTTTCTTTTTATTTTTTGGATTTAACTGGATAAATCATGTCAATCTCTCTCGTTTCCTCCTTACCATGCACACCACTATACATGCAAATACATCAAATAACAAAGTGTTATTATAAAATAAATGTAGAAATGAAACACATGTGATATTAAATATGCAATGTACGTGTACATAAATATGTATGGTTATAGTGTAGTTCAATTGAGCATTTTTAGAGTCCTACTTGAGTAGTAGATCATATGCTGCTTGTTATCAATATGATGTCCTAAGACAGTGCAAATGGCAAAATTTGAAGCATCACACATGATCTCGAACGACTTGACCAATCCGAGAAAGAAATGATTGGTGCAACAATGAGTTCTTTCTTAAGCCTTTACCAGGCAATAAGACATCCATCATCGAAAGTGAAGGTCACGTTATTAGGTAATAGGTTAGTTAAGGGTCTAACAGTCTTGATAAAGTCTTTAATAAACCTACAATAGAACCCGACATGTCCTAAGAAAGATCGGATATCTTTCACACATTTAGGTATGAAAAGCTTAGCTATGACATCTATCTTCACCTTATCCACTTCATTCCCATTCCTAGAGATTTCATGTTGCAAGACAATTTCATATTTTACTATGAAGTGGCATCTCTCCGAATTTAGTGTCAAGCACTTTTCAGCACGTCGGTGGAGGACAAAATTCAAGATGGTGAAGACATTGATCGAATGAATCTCCATAGATAGATAAATTATCCATGAAGATTTCAAGAACATTCTATCATGTTAGAGAATAAGCTTAACATGCAACGTTGAAACATTACGGGGGCATTGCACAAGCGAAAAGCATTCAGCGGTAAGCAAAGGTCTCAAATAGACAAGTAAATATTGTCTTCACTTGGTATTTCAGAGCTATTGAAATCTGATTGTACCCCGAGTAACCATCCAAGAAATTGTAGTACTCATGGCCAGCTAGTCGTTCAAGTATTTGATCGATGAATGAAAGAGAAAAGTGGTCCTTACAAGTGGCAGCATTTTACTTCCTATAGTTAATTGAAACTCGAATCTTGGTGGAGAGTCATATTTGTACTAACTCTTTGTTCTCATTCTCTACCATGGTGAAACCAGACTTTTTCAAATCTGCATGGACTGGGCTGACCCTTTGGCTATCAGAAGTGGGATAAATTATTCCATTATCTAAGAGTTAAAGATTTCGACACAGACAGCCTCTTGCATTATAGGTTTAGCCTATGTTGCGGATCCCTCTTTAGTGTTGCCTCTTCATTGAGATGAATACGATGTTGAACTATAACTGGACTTAATCCCTTGATGTCAGATATGTTCCAATCAATGGCTTACCAATGTTTCCTAAGAACTGACATAAGGCTCTCTTCTTGCCCAACAGTTAGACGGGACGCGATGATGACTAAAAAGGTCTCTTGTCCGCCCAGGTAGGCGTACTTGAGATGCTTGGGCAAGGCTTTTAATGCTAGGGACGGGGATGACTCAATAGAAGGAGGAGTCAAGTTTGTTGCTCTGGATTTAGTGAAATCAGGCTTGATGCCCAATTTATAGTATAATCGACAATCTGATCCATGTTGAAATTCGCAAATTTCAACTCAAACTCACATTCGGCTTCTAGTTCTAATTCCTCACTATGCTCACTTGTTAAGTTCTCAATAAGATTCACCTCAAAAGTTTGATCATCCATATCTTCGGGTTGTTTTTCTAGATTGAAGACATTGACTTTTTTAGTCATGTCTTTAAAGGATAATCTCATGGATCCATTCCTATAGTTGATGATTGCATTGGAAGTAGTAAGGAACAGACACCCTAGGATGACTGGAGTTTGAGACCTATGATTTGACACTATCGGGTGTCACGCCCCGCTTCCCAAAATACGCTGGAGCGGAGACACGACACGAGTCGGCGACGCATATACGCAAGGAAAATCCCTCACGTATACGCGCTAAGCCTTAAGTAACCTGAAACAAGCTATAATAAATCTCAACTGTAATAAATACTGATTACTGCAATACCACATATAAGCAACCACGCATGATATCATATGAATCAAGACTGGAATAACAGCTGAACTGATATAACAAGAAACCGGAAATGATACGAAGGCTAGAAAGATAAAAGTACCAGAATAGAATAGGGAGAAGCTCCAGCTATTTTGGGAAGCGGGGCGTGACAGGATTTTCTTGGTATCAGAGCTCGGCCAAGTGCAAGCAAAGACACTCACGGCCAATAGGAATCTTGGACTGCTGTGATCGTTGTTGTGCTGGGTTGCTGCTACGCTTGTTGCCGAAGGGAGAAGCAGCCGGCTGTGGTGGAGGAGCTCCGGGCTGCTGGAAATGGCGAGGAGGAGTGCTGCCATGAGGAGGAGTTGGGGCACAGGCCTGTTGGAGGTTGCGGATCAAGGGGGAAGCCGGGTGATGTTGCTGCCGCAAAGGGCCTGCTTGGCTGGGGTTATTGGCGGCTGAAGATGATAGGTTTAGGGATTAGGTTAGAGTTAGATTAGGTTTAGAATTAGGATTATATATAAGGGTATTGGGTTATGGGTTATGGGTTGAATCCAATTGGGTATGGGTAGGATAAAGGGTACAAGGGAAAGGAAATAATACTACAAACAATAATAAATAAATACAAACTACAATAATATTAACAATTAATAATGACACTAAAAATAATTAACCATGACATAAATAATCATAAGGTTAGCAATCACAATGTTAATTAATCAAGATAAATAATAATATTAATAAACGACAACAACAATAATAATAATGAATAATAATCTCAATGAAATAATGGGAATAATAAATATGTAACAATTAATAATAATAATGGTAAATATAAAAATAATAGTAACAAGTAACTAAAAATGTTTATAGGAAATAATGGCAATAAATATATAAAGCCAAATTGTCATTTACTATCTCAAAAATAATTTCCATATTTAATAATAATAATCTCAAGAAAAATAATAAATTAACTTGATTAAATAAAAATAATTAGTAAATCAAATAGGAAAATGAAAATACAGTATTACTAGCTCGGGATCTTACACTCTACCCACCTTATTAAAAATTTCATCCCCGAAATTCAAATAAAGTAGGAAATGGCAAAAATAATCCCAAAATCAAAGGAGAAAACAAACAAACTTCACATCACTTCTCGACACATCATAAATCCACCACGCTTCCGCTGCGCTACTCTGATTCTGCTACCAGCTTCAACATGAAGTAACCACTCCCAAGAGATAGAATGGAAAGAAATAGAATAGAAAGGAAGGATGAAATCAAGATGGAAATCCAAATCACTCAAAAGAAGAGTAGAGATCAAGGATATCGAAAGATCAAAGATGAGAATTTCCAAAGGATGGCCAATTCCAAATGGACTGAATATCATAATGGATAGTATATGTATATTGCAGTATAACAATAGCTTATTTTCAAGTTACCGGTAAGAGCTAGGTCTCTCTTGCGAAACAAAAGTCAAAATTTCACATCACAAGTCGAAAACCCTGGCTCTGATACCAAGAAAACCATGTCACGCCCCGCTTCCCAAAATACGCTGGAGCGGAGACACGACACGAGTCGGCGACGCATAGTGTCGTGTCTCCGCTCCAGCGTATTTTGGGAAGCGGGGCGTGACAGGGTTTTCTTGGTATCAGAGCTCGGCCAAGTGCAAGCAAAGACACTCACGGTCAATAGGAATCTTGGACTGTTGTGATCGTTGTTGCGCTGGGTTGCTGCTACGCTTGTTGCCGAAGGGAGAAGCAGCCGGCTGTGGTGGAGGAGCTCCGGGCTGCTGGAAATGGCGAGGAGGAGTGCTGCCACGAGGAGGAGTTGGGGCACAGGCCTGTTGGAGGTTGCGGATCAAGGGGGAAGCCGGGTGATGTTGCTGCCGCAAAGGGCCTGCTGCGCTGGGGTTATTGGCGGCTGAAGATGATAGGTTTAGGGATTAGGTTAGAGTTAGATTAGGTTTAGAATTAGGATTATATATAAGGGTATTGGGTTATGGGTTATGGGTTGAATCCAATTGGGTATGGGTAGGATAAAGGGTACAAGGGAAAGGAAATAATGCTACAAACAATAATAAATAAATACAAACTACAATAATATTAACAATTAATAATGACACTAAAAATAATTAACCATGACATAAATAATCATAAGGTTAGCAATCACAATGTTAATTAATCAAGATAAATAATAATATTAATAAACGACAACAACAATAATAATAATGAATAATAATCTCAATGAAATAATGGGAATAATAAATATGTAACAATTAATAATAATAATGGTAAATATAAAAATAATAGTAACATGTAACTAAAAATGTTTATAGGAAATAATGGCAATAAATATATAAAGCCAAATTGTCATTTACTATCTCAAAAATAATTTCCATATTTAATAATAATAATCTCAAGAAAAATAATAAATTAACTTGATTAAATAAAAATAATTAGTAAATCAAATAGGAAAATGAAAATACAGTATTACTAGCTAGGGATCTTACATCGGGTCTCAAGAATAATGAAATTTATGGGGTAGATAACCTCCCTAACCTGGACATCAGTAATTTCCTCATGGGAACTTCACTGATCGGTCAGCCAATTGATGGTAACTCCAGTCGGATTTAGCTCGCTCAATCCAAGTTGTTGGTGTACTGAGAAGAGGAGCAAGTTGATGCTTTCTTCCAAATCAATAAGTGCTCGACTGATTTCAGTCTGTCCTATTGTGCAAGCAATGGTAGGACAATCTGGATCCTTGTACTTGATAGGGATCGAGCCAGACAACAGCTCACTAATGTTAGTGGTTAGTAAGACTTTCTTGGGCATATTAGTTTTTCTCTTCTTAGTGCACATGTCCTTAAGAAATTTGGCATAGAGTGGGACTTGTTGGATTGCATCAAGAAGAGTCACATTAATCTTTACTTGATTGAACATCTCAAGTATTTTCTCCATTTGTGCAGCTTGTATATTATTATTCATAAGCCTACTTGGGAATGGACTATAGGCTTGTGCACCTAATCAGCTGACTTATCTTTTTAAGATCAAAATTGGAGAAAGTGGAACTAGAATAAGTGGATACTTGTGTTGGGTTGTGCTGGATTGGAGTTGATGGCATTGACACATGGTTGTCAACTAGTTTTCCCGATCTTAATGTTTGGACCACGTTACACTAATTTATCTACTGATCTTGAGCCAAATGGGCTTGACTAGAGTTCCTAGGGTTTATCAATGCTGACTAGGTAAAGTCTCTTTGGGCCTTTCACTTAGTGAACTAGCTAGCTGACTCATTTGAATCTTTTACCTAGATATGGCTTGAGTGTGTCAACAGTTGTCCTTATTTTGCATGAACGATATTTGAGACTTCATCATAGTTTTCATACTCTTCTCCAAATCAGTTAGTTTCTTTACAGCTGAAGGGTTTTGGAATGAAGGGTATGAAAATTGGTTGGTAAAATTCTGTTGATCGTTGGGAGATGAAAAGTAATTGGAAAAGTTTGACCAACGATGGTCATGGTTATTTTGGATCCATGAGAATTTTGGTGATTTCTCAAGCCGGGATAGTACATTTGTGAATATGGATTGTTGTAGGGCCTTTAGAAGGCTGCATTCATATGCTCAGGCAACATTTGCTGATCAAGAAAAATTGGATACTCTTCGAACACATGGTTCATAGCCTGACAGTATGTGCAGCCCGGAGTAGGGACTTGTGTTGGGCTGACTTGGTGCATTGAAGCTGGATCTTTGATTTTTAGGAATTCCAGTCTTCTCATTAGGTTAGTAATTTTAGCCTTGGCAGCATTGATGACTCGATGGAATGGAGATCTCCTTTTGACGAGATGGGATTATTATTCCTAGATTTGTCGGGAGCGAGTTCCATTGGATGGTTTTCTCCGCTAAATCCTCAAATAATTCTCACCCGTGATTTTCGTCCTTTCACAAGATCCCCTTGACACATGGTTTCTAAGAAAGTCTTAGTTTCATAGTTTAAACCATCAAAGAGAATTTGGCGCTGCCGCCATTTCTCTATACCGTGATGAGGCCATTGGGCAAGGGGATCTTTGAAATATTCAAAGTACCTCTAGAAAGGTTCACTTAAGTCTTCCTTAAATTGCATTATGTTCTTCCTAATGAGGACGGTTTTGTGGATAGGGTAGAATTTCTTTAAGAAGAACTGAACGAAATCACCTCAAGATGTGACAGAATCTGTCGCCAAATAATAAAGTCATTTTTTGGCTAGGTCCTTAAGAAAAAAAGAAATAAAACATAACCTAACAGCATCGTCACCAAGCTGGGGTATTCTCAACATAAGGCATACTTTCTCATATTCTCTTATGAAGAAGTATGCATCCTCAGACTTTAGACCAAGAAACTTGGGAAGAGCATTGATGAAATAAGGCTTACGCTCAAAATTGTTGCCACTAGCTTCAAGAAGCCAAATGCAAGATGGAAGGGAAGTTCTAATGGGTAGAACCTATCCTGTAAAGATGACGTTTGTACCATGATCGGATCTAGTTATGGTGGTGATATGCTTATGGTTAACCTAGATGTATTGTGTCTCTCGATCACACTTGTATGCACAATATATCACAAATAAGATCACCAAACCATCAGTCAAAGAAAAAGGAAAAAAAATCAACTAAATTTATTCTAAGCTAGACTTAGAACTAGACGACTCCTAATTAGTTGACTGTCTAGGAGAGGTATATTGTAGCAGCCTAACCATAAGTTAATTGGCCAAGTAGGTGCAAAACTCAATGGGAGGTATCCGTGCAAAGCAACATGCCTTAATTATGTCAAATCACTAGTTTTCGAGGATCTTGCCTCTTAATCCCCAGCCTTTGACACTGATTTGACTAGAGTCAAACTCTAACAACTTTCTCCTAAGGTCAATCTCCTAGTGAGTCCGAGATGTCTCTAGGGCCAACGTCTATTCAGATTTTAATTAAACTTAGGTTGTGAGTGAAGCGGAGATGATTTGTGGGCTAAAAAGTGTAATGACTCCCCACCTTATCTTTTATTGGGTTTTGCCCTTAGTTCATTTTGGTGTGAAGTTTATAAGTAAAAGCATAAAGTAACACTCAAAGCAATAAAATATTACCCAAGAATGTTTCCTAAGCTAGATGGAATGCATACATACCTTGGCTCCAACACTCTTCAACAATAATTTAAATAAAAAAATTAAACAAATGCCTAGGATGCAAGTCTAACCTTTTTTAAACAATTCAAGCAATCAGTTACTATTGATTTTAAAACAGTAATTAGAAACAATAAAAAATAGAAACTAACAAAAGAAGAATACTATGTTTGCAATTCCATATGCGCTGCAAAAAAGATTAGTCAGTAGTCCAATTTCTTTGTCGCGTTTACGTGGCAAAGGCAAAGGAAATGCGGCAAAAACAAGGGCTCTTGTGCTCTGCTTTCTATAGCAGAGGTACGGAGTAGCTATTGTTCTTTTGCAGTGAGTATATATTCCTTATCCTTTCCTGAACGCTGAAATAGAAACAAACTTGTTAAATCATAAAGATATCATTCCCTCCCCAGCAACGACGCCAAAAATTTGTTCGGTTCGCATCGAGTACTTCCAAATGTACTGCGTGAAGTAAAGAAATGAAAGTGAAGAACCGTATGTGGTGATTGTATTAAAGTGTACCTTGTAGCTTAGAGCTAACGGGTCGTGTCCACAAGGAGGAATGCGATGTAAGCTTTTCGGTACTTTTGTTTCAGAAATCAAGTATTATTTCTGTTTTTAGAAGGAAAAAAAAAGAAAGAATATAGTTTAGTTGAGAAGTTGGTTTAAGAATTTAGAAAAGGAAAATAAGAAAGTTTTCAAAAGAGGATGAATCAGGCTTTAAGAAAAAGTTATGAAAATCTGAGCAAAGAAAAATAAGTTTTCTATAAGGAAGAGAAATCTAGGCTCACTAATCTACTACTCAACTATTTACTCTTCTCTTGAAAGTTTCGTGCCTCAATTGGATCATCGGCAAAAATTAAGACTTGAGTTTCAGAAGCATTCAAGCAATGCAAATGAGATTGATTTTGAAAATTTAACTTCTTTTTTAAAATCGTTCTTAAATTGAATGTTAAACCATCAAGATGTTCAAGTATGAAATAAAAACAAATTTAAAAATAATTTTCAAAATAAGAGTTAAAAACCAATAACTATCCTCATGTGCCTTCAAGAACACTCGCAGAATGCAAGGTTTGAACTAGGCATGCAATGAATTAATTGGGTTTTTATTATAAAATTCAATCAAGAAGAAGAGGGGTAGAGGAGATGGATTAGTAAGCCAGAAAAAGCGTTTAGCTACTCATAGTAAAACGTAAACAAAGAGAAGTAAAAATATCAAATAAGATCTGGATGATGATTTGCATGAGTTGAATCCTTCCTAGATGTCACTTCAATTACAAAATTACAACTTTTCTTTTCACTCTTTCTTTTCTGGATTGAAATAAAACAAATGAAAGAAAATAAAATGAACATTACACTTGATTAACAACTAACTAAAAAAATCCTAACCTTAAAATGAAAACTCTAGAACATAGTTCTCTTCTCTGTACCTTCTTCTCTGCTTTGGTTCAAAATTTATTAGAGGAGAAGAGTGGTAAAAGAGAGTGGAGATGAGGATGAAATCGCTGATCCAATGGCCAGGAAACGCGGTATTGTTTTGGCCATTGGATCAACGCTTTGAGCACGAGATCCCCATTGTTCAATTGTCTTCAGTTCTTTTGATAAGATTATATCTAAGTCTCTTAGCTCTTCAGAATATCCTCGTTAATCTTAAGCTAGAGAATCTTATTCTTAAAAATCTGAACTATATAGGATATGTCGGGCTTTTTCTTCTCTTTCTTCATCATTTACAACATGCAAACAATTAGACATTAAAAAAGTTAAATAGTAGAGTCTAAATAAAAATAACTATGAAAATGTGATATAAAATTTGCAATATATGTTAATAATTAGGAACCTCTTAAGTGAAGAGATCTAAGATTGATTTGCTCCATTCTCAATATGAGGAATTTTATATGAATGAGAATGAAACTATAAATTAAATACTTACTCGTTTTACTAAGATTACTAATGGACTTTCTTTAGGTGTCAAAATCGATAATGATCAAAAGGTGAGGAAAGATACCCGGGCTCTTCCCAAATCTTGGATAGTTAAGGGTACTACATTGAAGGATCTTTGGTTGAAAAGTGAAAGATCAATGAGAATTATGTCTAGCTTTGGGCTAACGGGTTGTGTCCACGAGGAGGAATGCGATAGAATATTTTCTATGAATTGTTAAATAACAAAGAATGGTGTTGGTGTTTTTCTTTTCTTTTTTTATATTGAAAAAGAGAATGGAGAGAAGGGAAGTGATTTAAAGAAAAATTCAAAACTTAGAAAAGCTTTGGAGAAGATGATCTTTTAGAAAATGATTTGAGAGTGATTTGGCTGTGATTTAAATTATGAAAATGATCCGGACTCACTAATCTTCTACTCAACTACTTACTTATCTCAAGAACATTTTGGTGCATCACTTTTATCATAAGTAAAAACCTTTAGTTTCTTTTAATGTTCAAGCAAAACAAATAAGATGGTTTAGTTTTAATCTTAAGACATTTCTTAACATATCATTAAAAAAAGAATGTTAAACCATCAAGCGTGAAGAAGCAAATATGGAATAAAGACAGTTTAAAAATATTTGTGCTTTGAAAGTCCAAAAAAAAAAAGACATCCTCATGTGCTTTCAAGAACAAAGTTTAACTTAGACATTATTCTGATTCAAAAGAGTTGCTTTCATAAAAATCAATCAAGAGAAAGGAGGTAGAAGAGATTGATTAGTGAGCCTAGAAAATGGTTTAGTTACTCATGATAAAAAGAAAGCAAACAAGAGAATGAAAATAAAACATAGACATTCCAAATTGAGTCGAGCTGAATAAGCAAGTTGAATCTCCTTTGATTGTCACTTCAAGGATGAATTACACACTTAGTTTCACTCTTCTCTCTTTGTTGGTCTAAAGTAAAAAGTAAATATGAGATACAATTTTTCAGAACTATCTAACAATACTCCTAAAATCCTAAAAATGAACAAGAATTCTAATTCTAGTCTTCGCTCCTTTTCCAGTGCAAAACCTGCCTTTTATAGGCAAAAACCCAGAGGGGAGAGGAGTGAGGAGATAAGGATGCTTCCCTTATCTCCACCAAATGGCAGCAGATCCGCGGCTCTGGTCGCGAATTCGCGGCCAGGATGTGGCCAGATGGCCATATCCAGGTGGGGACCTGGATAGCGTGTCATTTTTTCCCTTTTTGTCTGACTGGATTTGCTGTTTGTCTCTGATTCTGATCTGATCTCCGGTGATTCTTAAGCTAACTGATTTGGATTCTTATAAAACCAAATTAACTGGTTTCCAACCTCCCTGATTTTCCATGATCTGCCCTGATTTTTTGATTTCGAATTAATTCTGAATTAAATCAGAATTTGATAGGCTTTTGGGCTCATTTCTCTTCCCTTTCCTTTAGCAATGGGCTTGCACTTTATAAAAGAAAAATAAGACTTATTAATAGGATTTACAGATAATAAACATGATAATGTGACAATATATATGCAATATATGTAACCGATCAATCTTAATGACAAGGAAGAGATGAATTTTTCTGGGTTCATAGGGAACCTCAAAACACATGAGATGGTACGGAAAGTAAGAGTAAAAAAAGAGCCACAAAAGAAGAAGAGTGTTGCCATCAAAATAACACCATCTATTCTGGAGGACAAAGATACCATGGATGAAGATGAAGAAGATGAATTTGCTATGCTCATGAGAAAGGTGGGAAGGATGTTCTACAAATAAGGGAAGATGAGCAACCATAAAAGATCTAAATGGCAAGAAAAAGGTGAAAGAAAGAAATAAGAAATTGGCCTGACTATAACTATAAAATACCAAGACACTTGATTTCGATTGTCCATATCTCTAAACGGTCACTTCAAGAAAAATGCCAAAGAAGAAAGTGATGATAGTTCATGAGATGATGACTTGGAGAGTGATTCCAGAGAAGATGTAGACGTTGCAAATGTTTGCTTCATGGCTCATGGGGATGACCCCATAAGGTACCATACAGTGATTTAACTATGAATGAACTTGCAAATTTCTTTGAAGAACTTCAAGAAAGATATGAGTTATTAAAGGTTCAAAATCAGAAATTTAAAAACAAAAATGATGTTTTGATTAACAAGATTAATGAGATTTCTAAAGAAAAGGATTTTTATCTATTTCATCTATTTCTCATAAAAATGTTCAAAAGGATTTTGACAATTATAAGATTGCTCGCAAAGCTAAATTTTCTAGTGTTGATAAAAAAAAGTTTTCTAATATTAAAAAAAGAATTGAAGCTTTGAGTAACACTTTAAAGACATATGACGTTGATAAGGCTACGTTAGAGTCAATGTTTTAAAAGAAATAAGCTCCTAAAAAACATGCATCTCACTCTCATCGTGCTCACAAAGCACATCATAATACTTATCATGCATCTATGTATGCCATTGTGTACACTTTTACTCATTATGGTCAAAAAGGTCATTTGGCTAGATTTTGTTTTGATAAGTTTAATATTGCAAACAAACATATTTGGGTTCGTAAAAGTTCTAACCCAAAGAACCCAAGAAGATCTAGGTATCAAAAGTACACCCGTTTCACTTGATGCATATGTATCCTCTCTAAAGATATAAGAGAGTTGGTGCATAGATGGCGAATTTATTTTTGAGATCAAAAGGATAAAACTAATTTGACGCATCACAATCAAGGAGTTAAAGTGAAAAGACTACTTTTGGTTTGGAGAAATTGAGTTGGCTTTATGGGTATCGGTAACTATCTCTATTCTTCACTTCAGTTTAAATATGTTTTGATTTGTTTATAAACATGTATTGTTTAGAATATACATGTATGCTCTAAGTTTAATGAAATTTAAATATATTCTGAAAATTGTCTCATATTGCTTGCAAAATCTTGTTGGTACACATGTTTGATTAATTAAGCTTATTGTTTCCTCTAATCTTGATTATGAATGATTGTATGTTTTTATATTAGTTTTCTTGATTTGAATTTTCATTTTTTTTTTGTTTAGAAAGTTTGGAAAAGAATTCTAGAAGAGTTTTGATGATTTTATTTTAGTACAAAATAATTTTTTTTCAAATTTTCAAATCTTAAAATAGTTATTTTTACTTATAAATTATTAATCATATTTTTAAATATTTATTAAAATAAATATTATATACAAAATGATTTTGGCAAAATTTGTTTCCTGTAGACAGATATGACTCACTATTAACAGACTAAAATCAACAGAGAGTTGATCTCACACAGTTGTCGACAGTTACTTGGGCATGTCGACAGACTGAGATCAACAGAGACATGATCTCAGTTATCGTTGTCGACAGCCACTCGGGACTATCAATAGGTTAAGAATAGCCACGGGTCCACTCCTTTAAAACTCTATTTTCCCCACTCCTCTTCATCTCTTTTGACTACATACCCCTCTCCTTCAGTCGCCTCTTCCTTTTTTCCCTCAAAAGTAACTTTCTACTCCTCTAAAACATCTCCACCTCTCAAAATTTTTTCTTCCAAAAGATTTTTTTCACAAAACTGGAGTGTAATCTCTGTTGGATCTGAAGCTTTTCTCTAGAATTGTTGGGTATTCTCACCAAAACCTAGAGCTTCTTCCATTTGGGTAAAATTCCTATTTTTGCTCTTAATTTCAGTTCTTTCCTTTATTTTATCATGTCCAGGAAGCAGTCTATGCCTCATTTTGGTGGATCTTCCCCCTCCAAGAGATCCCAACTTCATGACCTTTTTATTTTTGCAAAAAACAAACAATTATATTTAATGAAACTAACTCTAACAAGTCCATCATTACTGGTAGAAGTATTCAGTTTTGTGATTTTGAGGAATACAATTTAGAAAATATCTTTAATCAAATAGGATGGACTAATTCGTTGAAATAGATGAAATCTTACCCAAATGTGATTTGGATCTTTTAGTCCAATCTCTGTTAATAGACTTGTTCTCAAAAGTCGTGTTGGTGGCAAGAATGTTCGATCTCTTGTGAAGAACTTGTCCATATTCTTGATCTACCCTTTGAAAGATTTGACCTTACCAAAACTATCTTGAAAATTATCTCTTCCTCTGAGTCAATCTATTGAACATGCCTCTACCCTAATTCATGGTGACAACAATCTTGGTTTGAAGGCCAATGAATATGTTGTTCGCTTCACTCATTTGTGTCAAGTTCTACCTAAAATTATCATGCATAACATCGTGCCCAAAGCCGGTGAGTTTGGTAGAGCTAAAGGATGCATTCCAATTCTCATGTATTGTAATCTCACTTCTCAAGGAGTAAATCTTCCACTTATGCTTTTTAACAACATGACTGTGGATAACAGTGCTCATCATAGTCTTCCTCTTGGCATGGTCCTTTCTCGTCTCTTTAGTCATTGGCAAGTTGATGTACAAGGGGAACTATTCCAACCTTCACCAGAGCTCCTTGGTTAAGCGTTTCTTACTAGAAAGATGAGTCATCTTTCTAAGTGTCCTCCTATCTTTCTAAGTGTCCTCCTACCCAATCTTCTACTCAAGCTGAGCAATCTATTCCTACAACTCATGTGCCTCCTCCTCCTCCAACTGAATCTTTTTCTGATCCATATTCTCTAATTTTAGAGAAATTGGAATCCATATACCTTGCTTAGTCCAAATTTCAAGAAGCATATTAATTAATGCTTCTCATTTTGATGATGCCAAAAGATACAATAAGATGCACTTCTCTCATATTTAGCAACATTTTGAATATGAGATTTCACGTCCCACAGAGTTCATTCATCCTCTTCCACCCATTGGACCTCCCTTTGCAGTCTGGGGTGCTCTTCCTCAACTAGTTATTTTTGAGCCTTGTGCTTCTTCACAGCCTGCTGGAAATGATAGAGATGATGGTGATGATGAAGAAGATGAAGATGACAACATCGAAGAAGACGAGTACCGCTTGGTTAGAAAATGAAGACTTGTTTTCTTCCTTCTTGATCTATGACAAAATGGGGGGAGAATATTTAGGAGTTAGAGTTATTGAGCTTGTTTTAGTTGTGAACCTTCTCAATTATTATTTGAAGTTTGTGAACCTTTGTAATAACTCTTTGGTATGTCATGTCTTGGAATATTTTGCACTTGGTTTGAAATATTATCTAGTAGCATGATTTTCAACTCAATACATTGTCTTCGATTTATTGAGCTTGTGTTATATTAAGCATGTTTTTATAAATTTCAATATATCTTGGGTATACACTTTTTGAATATGCTTATAATTGTATATTTTTGATTCATGCACAATTCCTGGGGGAACTTTCTTACAAGCTACTCCTAATAACTCATGAATTTTATCATCATCAAAAAAAGGGTAGATTGTTGACCCAAAAGATCATCACTCTTTATTTTTATGATTTTAAAACTCATGTAGTTTGGTGGTACTAATAAAGTTCAAGTTTCTTAAATACACATATGTTTTTTTTCCAAGAGTGAGATGTTTAGCTTCAAAAGGAGACTTAGCACAAGAAGACAAATTTGGAAAAGTCCATTTGAAGATTTTGTATATGGATCTACTCTTTAATGATATGTAAGATGTTTAGTTTTGTTAAAAGTTAGTGTAGAAAATTGATGCTCAAGAGAGCGCACACACAAAAAAGTTTTTCAAATCAGTTTCATGATTTTTAGATTTGCGTTTTATTTTTTAAAAAGATCAAGTTTAAACATTTATACAAATGTTGTGTATTAAATAATTTAAATGATGTTTGGATTTTAAACATACTTGTTTTTACTCAAAATGTGTTTAAAATACAATATTTTTACAAAATAACATTTATATTTGTCTAGTGTACTGACAATTGCGCTGTCGACTGCTGATACATGTTGCACAGGGCTGAGAGTAGCTCAGCTGTCGACAACTCCAAATAGCTATCGACGAGAACTTTACAGAGACTGATCTTATGCTCAGTCTGTCGACTGCTGAGCTTTGTTGTCGAAAATTGAGTAAACAGAAACTAAGTCTACCTCAGTCTCTCGATAACCAACCCTAGCTGTCGATAGTTCTTGCATTATATTTGAAATATATAACCATTGAGCAATATCTGTCAACAGGCATGAGTTTGCTGTCGACAGCCAGGCAGTAAACTTCTCTGTTTTGTCCCCCAACAGCCAGTTTCTTATTAAATTTGTTCAGAGTTATTTCTAACATTTATTTTATGACTTTAAGATGTTTTATTGTTTAGATTTATTTTTTAATGGTCCCTATCCTACTCCAATAAATAGGAGGGATTAGACATACTTTATAAAAAAGAAAATTAAGAGAAAACAAGTTTGAAAAAAAAAAATCAAGTGTTCAATCTCTTGTGAAAAGTTTTTTATTAATTAATTCAAATTTCCCTCAGTTTCTTTCACACTTTTCTTGAGCTATCAATTTCTTACTCTAAGCTATAGGAAAAGGGTAATAGAGGGTGTTATGATCTTGTGAAGATCACCATTGTAATCTTTTGCTCTTTGAGAGTTCCTCTAGGAAGGAGAGTAGTGAGTTGGAGTTGCGGCTCCGGATCTTACGGGATCAAATTCAAATTGTAATTAAATTGATTATAGTGTAATCCTTCATTGCGGTAAAGGTAGGGACGTAGAGCAAATGGCTCGAACCTCGATAACAATTCTTCATTTTTGTGGTTTGCTATATCATTTGATCTCTCTGTCTCTTTTTTATTTATTATACTATTATACTAGTTAATTTATTATTCTTGCAAGATTATTTCTTTTGGACTCTCTTTATATTAAGAAAGCAATTGTGTAACCTTTTGTTTTAAGAAGAATCATGAGGAGAAGTTCAGAGCCCTTCACCGGATATATGGCTTCATTCTTCATTGATGAGTTGGATAAGTTTTAGTAGTCTATATTTTTCACATTTTATTATCCATCACTTATTCATCCCCTTCTAGTTGATTTCAACCACCTGTGGGCTAAGGAGATTCAGAGAGGATGCTGAGATCAATCATACACAAGCACGAACAAAAAACAAAAGAGAACACAAGATTTAACGAGGTTCAACAATCTGCATTTATCCTCGGGGCAGAAGGGAGATAAATCTTATTAATCAAATCACTACTGGTTACAAATAAGGATACAACACTCTTCAATATATATATAGAGAGAATTCACGAATAAAAGGAAACTCAAAACTCAAAACTTGGATCAAAATCCAAATCAGAAACCAATCAGGCAAACGCCAGAATACTGCAGCTGCTGACAGCACCAAGAGGCCTGTCGATAGACTGAGATGATCCAACTCTCTGTTGGTCCTCTGGTCGACAGATTGAGCTGTGTTGTCAACTGCAATACAAACACTGTTGATAGCTGCATTTCAATTGTCAACAGACTGACAAACTTCAAGTCTCGGTTGGTGTATTCGTGTATTAGTTGCCGAACGGTACCTAGCACCTGTCGACAACTCTACCAGTTTCTTCTGCTCCTGCTGCTATCTTTAATGGGTTAAAAAATTACCACCTTGATTTTTAGATCATCTCCCCACAAGGACTAGTTTGATTATAAATTGATTCTCTGAGGAGCTCTATATAAATATATCAAATTAAGATTATAAAGCTAACATATTTTAGCCAGGAATGAACCCATAATTAAGTATAATGTTACACGAAGCTTTGCAAATTTCAGCCAGTCTTTGAAGAGTTCTAGTGTTCAAACATAATATTTTTGTCCACATTTTTGTGATCATTCAAAATTTTGAGATAATAATCCATATTCTCAATCATTATTATGATAAATAAATATGACTGTTGCCTTCATGATAAATATAAAGAAGATATCAATAGATCAAGTAGTAATTAACTAAAAATGTTGCATCATCAATCAGGCTAGAAAGGAGCAAGGCAAAGAGGGTAGAAGATTTTAGACCTACTAGCGTGCTGAATGCGTTGGTTAAGATCATCTCCAAAGTATTGGTCAATCATCTGAGGGAAGTTTTGGGTGAATTGGTTGAGGATAACCAATTAGGCTTCCTCAAAGGCGGAAATTCTTTAGACTCCATAGCGACAACTCAAGAAGTCATCAATTCTCTATGCGGAACAAGGTACCGGTGTTTATGCTAAAATTAGACTTTGAAACGGCTTACGGCATGGTGGAATGTGAATGCACTGTTGAGACGTTGTTGGCTTCATGTTTCTATCCAATTTGGGTCTCGTGGATTAAGCTCTGGCTAGTAACATCAAAGATTTGCACATTGGTCAACGGTATCTCAGGAAGGGAGATCGCATGTAAGAGAGGCCTCAGGGGGACTTATCAAATATTTACACGTGCCTAATATGAATCTGCTAATACTTGAAATCGTGACCTTAACTGAAAAGATCAAAGTGCATTTTCAATCATGGGGGAAAGAAACCTGAGAAAATGCACAAAGAAGTGAATTTTTGGGCTGAGAGCATGCCTGAGAAGCAAAGAAGTCAGAACTTATTCAAGAAAACAAGAGATGGATGTTGTTACTATACATCCTGTGTCCATCCAGCAATGGATAAGAACTGTCACAAGCAAGAAGATTGCATCAAATGTTGTGATGGCTATTCTACAGCAAATGTAATTCTAGCATGGTGAAAAGTCACACGAAAAACTTTCAGAAAACTAGTGTAGGCCGTTCTTCAAATAGGAACAGAACAGAGTTTTAAAGAAGATATAAAAATTCTAGCAAAGGTTAGTGAGAAGACTTGAAGATATTAAAATTTGAATTGCTACTGTTTGAGTGGGGTTTAATCCCGATTAATTTCCAGATATTTTGTGGTCCATTTAAAGACTTTATGTAATTATTTTGCAGTCTAAACTACAGTTAATGTTGTTTCTTAGTTACTTTCAGCATAACAAAGATTCATCAAAATTAAATAAAACCTGAAACTGAAATAGAATAATTAATGTTTCACATTCCAGAAATATATTCCAATACTAACGGTTATACATATATGGTTAAAATCACAGTACAGTTGCAAGTCTATACATCATAGCTAGCTCATCCGAATAGAGAAAACAAAAGTCCAATTACTTGACCGCATGCCTGCATAAAGGGCAGACTTGACTCCGCTCCAACCACGGAACAATACAGTAATAATGGAACACATGAGAACATGGCAATCGAGCCAAGTCGAAATGATACGTTGCCTCCTCGAACTCTTCGAAACAGATAGAGCAGCCCTCCTGCCCAATCTCCGATGATCCTGCAGTAGTAACGTTCAGCCTCTCCAGTCTTGTGATTGCCATGTCCGCCGCTGTTGCCCCAAAATGCAAGTCGGCAACCGTGTGGAATCGGACTCCCAAGAAGTTGCTGCCGCTTTGCATGGTCTGAAGGCAGAAATCTGAGAGTTGATTTCCCATGAATTTGGAGGTAACAGGATCCCTGAAACATCCAACATCCAATAGCAACCGACAAACGGCGTCTTGAAGACGAGAGGCATCCTGGAAAATGTCGAGGGGCAAGTGAACACAGCGGATATTTCCAGCCATTGGGTTGATGTAGGGAAGCCGACGCCCAGGCACATGGTGATGCTCTATTACGCAGAAGGTGAAGGCAGCCTGTGACTCTGTGATTGGCACTGCGCTGAAGTTGAATAGAGCGTTCTCGTGTTCTCCACTGGTTTCCATCAGGGTAGTGGAAGCCATTGCTGTTGCTTGAGATGGAAAGGAGATTTGGAAGCAAGCAGAACCAATTGGTGATCAAGACAGTGATCAGAGAGATGATTAGAGCTTTGAATAGAATGACAAATGATGGTCTTGTTTTAATTTATAGACTACACACCTCGTACAAAGTTTGTTCGCTCGGTTTCTTGATTACGAAAAGAATTAGGATTTGGACTGGACCTAAAGTTTCCAATTCCAACTAATCCAATTAATCGGAAGCGGAAAGTTTCCAAATTTGGCCACGCTTCGTAGTTACTTGTTTGCGCGCATTCGGAGCCCGAAACCTAATAGGATTTTAAGTTTGCAGCCTTTTTGCTAATTCTTTTAAAAATTCTATATAAATACTTTGTAAAATCTTGCAAAAATAAGTCTATACAAATTCTTTTAGACAAACACATGTGATCAAGGATCAACATAAATTGTAAACATTTGTAACTTTCTTTTGCAATAAAAAAAGCCTTTTTGAAATATTTTTTTTTTCAAGATTGTTTTTCTCAAAAGTCAAAATTTCATTTTTTGTAAACTTCTTATAAATGAAATTAAATATCAAAAATATTTTCATACTATGAAAGAAAACTAAATATCAATTTTATGTGGGTATTCTCAGTAAGCATTCCAAACTCTAAACTAGATTTTGACAAAGCTAAATCTTACATTACATGAATTCTTCTTTTCTTTTTGTTATGCTTCATCGCATCCGAACTTTGATTCCTCGAGCTTGACTCCTTCTTAAGTATATGGTGTACTCTTTGTGCTTGAATTAAGATGTGTTAGTCTCAAAACTTGACTTTGAGTGTTTTCTTGAAGCTAAATATTAAAATCATGATCTTGTTAAACATGTAACTTAAACAATCATAACACCATTAGTACTATAACTACATGAGATAATCATCATCAAAACTAAAGTGATAGATCTTCGGGCCAACAATCTCCTCATTTTTTATGATGACAAAACTCATGGAGTGATATATGCATGGAGTAGAGAAGGGCTCTATCAAAACTCTCTCTTAACTCTTGCATAAATATAAAACATATAGATATTCAATAAAAACTTTAAATATCAAACAAATAAGAAAACATATATGCTTAAAACATATACATCATCTATATATAAACTCTGGACTTCTCTCTCTTTTTCTTCAATTCATCAATAAAAGAGTAAACAAACATAGTAAAGTTATATGCGACATAAATTTATGATAAGGAGAGACATTATGTAGCGCCCCGATCCGGCGGGTACGGGGACGCCACTGCGACGTATATACGCAGGTCGGAAATACCTTCACGTATATACGCTAAGCTTCAGTACAGGCAAGAATCAGAGGCGGAAGCACAGTGGTAATATACATTCCAACAGAATAGTACAAGTACATGGTCATCATAGAGAGTGATACAATATTACAGGAATATTACATCACCAAAAGATATAAAAGTACAATACATGAAGGGATATAACAACATCTAAGAAATACTCACGAGCAGCAAGAGGGACCTCGGGAGCCAAACAGGAGAAAGCTGGGAGGAAGGACTACAGCGATGACCGAGCTTCTGCTACACTCTAATCACCACGGGAGGATCCGCTGCGCGCTCTGATCAGCTACAGCCAAGCCACCAAGGTCCAGACTCCAGGATTTGTACATGAGAATTCAGGGTTGTTAGCAACCCCAGCGAGTACATATAATAAATCCAGGTGGCGTGCATAACAGATACATGTGTACAGGAAATGTGTATCGTGAATATAAGCACATATGTACATAAAATGAGACAGTAAATAAAGTAACAATAAGAAAATCAGTTATATAAGCCCACATTACCGATCTGTGAGGTTAGTACGTCGAAGGAATAATCCAAACAAGGAAACCCTCATATATATACCCTGTACATCACGTCACTGTAATCTGAGTTTATATAATCTGACTTTACCTTCTCAATAATAATGAAACAATATGGAAGCAATCGAGTAATCTCACAAGGTAGCACATGTATAAGTGGTGAGCAGTATAGGTCAAGAGTATAGTTAGTCCTATATCAGGAGCATGTTATAATTAATTATTAAGACTCATCTGATTTGTATACATCGGTATGTGTCCCATCCCACATACCTCAGCATACAAACCGAGGAGTAAGTTATTGAAAACTGATGGAAAACGAGGAACCATGTTTAGAATGGGTCCCGTACATGCCCGGGATAACGGTCAAGAAGTATCCGATACTGAGCCGGAACGTACCACTAGGTACCGGGACTTATTGTACGCCCGAACAGGAATAAGATGTCACCGCTCCCACAGGAATAGGCCCAGGGGCTTATGGTACACCCGGCAGGCAAGGGAGTAGGGGTGCCAGTATACCCCACGGAAACGCCTGGTGCCAGTATAGCCGGGCTGGCCGGCCGCCAGCCCTTGGGCCTTCTCTCTCCTTTTCCTCTCTCTCTACTCCTCCCCCTCTCCTTTTCCTCTCTCTACTCCTCCCCCTCTCTCATGCAGGCACCCCATCGGCCTGAACCGCCGCCAGCCGCGGTCGGTGGCCACCATGGCCGCGCGGCTGCGCGGTCATGTCCAGGGCAGCCCTCCGCTGCCCTGCCCCCTTCTCTCTCTCCCCTTTTCTAGCCCTCTCTCTCTATCTCTATCACTCTCTCTCCCCGGCCTGACGGCCGCCCGCCGGCGGTCGGGATCATCGCCGGCGGGCCCCCGCCGCCGCCGGCCAGCCTTGCTGGCCGGCTTCCTCTTACAGCAGCAGCAAGAGCTACTGCTGCTGCTTCTTTATTAGGTTTGGGTAGGACCCAAACCCAATACCCAATAAGTGGGAAACCCAATACCCCCCAAACCCGTTAACCCGTTTACCAATAAGTTAAGTGGTTTTGGGTAATGGATCCAAACCTGACCCGTTATGAGCCCAAACCCGCATCCGAAACCCATTAAACGTAATTTAACATAAAACCCCCTGCTCCATTTTATTAATTACATTTTGAATTATTTTTATTTACATATTTATCCCATTTTGATTAGGTTTAGCGTTCGGACGATATCGGGAGTATCCGGACTCCGATTTGGACGATTCTGGATCCGTTGCGATCGTGGGAAGGAGAGCTACCTTCCCATGGGTAGTTAGTGAGTGTTTTCTTTTATAAATTATATTTTACTGTGTTTAGTGACATTGACCTATTAATTATTGATTATGGATAAAATCCGGTAACTATTAATTATTCACTGGTCATAATCATACAGTCATTGAAATAGGAATGACCTAGAATATTGCTAGGTCTACTAACATAGACAATTCGAATACAGTTGTAACCCTCAGCTGTCGTTATGTCGTTATACGTGTCACCGTCATATACGATATAAAATACGTAGGAAATTAACCAACTTGAAAACCCGACTATACTAGTTTCAGTGTCACAACTTATTTTCTCAACGTTTAGATTTTCTGAAATTTTCTAAACCTTTTTCCGAGTTATTTTGGAAAATGTCTAAGATCGGTGTCAACCTAAGCAGATGATTAACTCAAGGATTTTTAATTCTCAAATGGAGTAAAATTTTTAGAATCTTCTTCTGTAATAAGCCTTAAAATTTTATTTTCTATTTTTAAGTATTTTTGACAATTTTTCGGAATTAGTCCAAAATTGGGCCGAATGGATGTCGCCCGGTCTCACGGATCCTTTCGGGATTTTTAATTGACAAACCGGTTTAAATTTTTACAATCCGATTTTACCTTATGTCTTAAACTAATATTTCTTATTTTTCCTAATTTTTGGGGACTGTTCGACACTAGTCAAATTCGGACCCTATTATTTAAATATCATAAATATATATATTAACACTAATCCCAATTCATTTACACTGTTACGTGACCAGAGTTTTCCAGAGAACTCGTTAACCGACATTAGGGATGTTCTTAAGCATTCTACACTCTTCCTAATGTAATATCTAAATCCTATATAACCCTATTTTCCTTTTAACCTTAAACGAGCAAGCTTCTCTCTCTCTCTCTCTCTCAACCCATCACCGCCTCACCCCAACGCCAACAACACCGCCGCTGCCCACTCCAGCACCCCATCGCCGGCCGTCCAACACCACCAGCGCCCAAACCACAGATTAACCCATTTCATTAACCCTCAACAGCCCTCTCTCTCTCTCTCTCTCTCTCTTCACCCATCACCGCCTCCAGCACGCCAGCACCACCCAGCGCCTCCGCCGGCGACCGCCCAACGCCACCTACGCCGCCCCACGCCACCACCACCACTTTCTTTAAACCCACTACCCACTCTCCCCCATCTCACTTTCACTTCCTCAACGACTCATCGTCGGAGCCTCACCGGAGCTCCGGCCTTCTCCAGAGCCACGCGCACGGCCGGACGCCACCGCGGCCATCTCCCGCCGCGACCAGCAGCCCCTGCGCTGCTGTCGCTGCCGCTGTTCGCAGGGTGCGCGCAGTGAAAGAAAAAGAGAGAAGAAAAGAAACCCATAACGGTTTTGATTCTTACCCGATCCGCGACCCACAAAGACCCACAACCCGCTTACTTAAAAGATAAATTACAAAATAGCCCCTTTTGGACTTTTCCTATTTCATTTATAACCCTGCAAATTTTCTTTTAACACCCTGTTCATATTCAGAATTTATAAAAGGGACATTGAATCGTGCGTTAACAATAAATTGGTCATTTGACGTCGGAATCGCGCATTCTTAGTACCGTTGGGATCGGAACTGCAAGCACTACGCATATAAGGCAAGTGTTTCCTTGAATTCTCATTATTTCTCCAATGATATCATTTGTAGAGTCTTATCCGTTGATTGGAATATTTGATATCCGATTTGATGCTTAGTCTGGTTAATCGACCTGTATCTTAGGGGTTGAGTAGGATATCAGAGTAGGGACTTGGCCTATGGATTATTTTGAGTGTGCATGTTAACATGAAGATAGCCGGGATAAATGCCCGTATGTCTATTATGTTCCTACCGTTACATGTTACTGTGATTACGTACTACCGTTACATGTTCCCTTGATACGCCTGGTAGTGTTTCTTGTTACATATGATAGTTGATTACATTGTTCATGCCAGTTATTTGCTATAAACATGCACACTCATCTACATAACTATAGGACGCAGGTCGTAACGCTTGTTACTATCTTTTTGTCACCTGTTCCAGTTACCTCATGTCATTACTTGTTATCCTGAAAAGAAATCACTTGGGAATGGGGAGACTGGATGATTGACTAGATCTTATCGGGTGGGTGTACTGGATCCATATTGTTGTCCCACTGCAGGGGACGGGGTAGTGCTGGCTACCGTCTGTTATTACTCATGAGCTCTCGTTTCCCGTTATTGTTTTAGCTCATTGAGTTCCCGTTACATGTTACAGCCTTAGCGGGCTGGCCCTGGTCTCAGCAGCCAGGGGTCTGTTTAAGGTCGTGATCCCGGGTATGCACGGGATACACCCACCTGACCAGATCTCCTCGATTGTTAAGTCTCATGGCACATGTTTATTCGTTCATTGATCATGCTTGCTTCCAGTATGATTCTTGTCGTCCCCTATTTAGAGCTCTTATTTATTTCTTGTGCATGTTTATACCTTGTTATTACTTTGTTTCATTTCTTTTTCCTTTGCACACTTGCTCGGTCGCATCTGAGACCCTGGGTTTACTTGCCCAGATATAGAGTCCGTGGTTACACCCTCAGAGGAGGACGCGGAGTACCTAGACAGTTTGGCTGAGCGACTGTAGGACGGTTCATGACCTGGTCGTCTTTTTAGCTTTCTGTATGTTTCATAGTTGTACAGTTGTTTTCTGTTCGAGTTATTGTATAATTATGCTGATGGGCTCATATGTACTGTACTTTTGGTACTGTATTGACTGTGTTATGTACTCTTGTTGCATGTAATATATCAGCAATGTTATTACCGTGTAAGCAAACTTGTACAGGTCTACAGCAGGCTTAATGTGTATACGTTGGGACGTTCTACCCGACGTGTACAGGTTGCCGATCATGTCATGTACTCTATTTTGATCAGTGGGACGTGACATGGTTTTAGTGGTATCAGAGCCTAGATTCGAATTTAGCATTGGACGGTTTGCGAAACGCGACCCCAGCCATTCGAATCTAGTTCTTATCTGTAGATTTGTACAAAATATTATACTGCTGATAAGAAACAAGAGACATGACATGAGCCCACAAGTCCATCCTTAGGAACTGAATTGTTTCAGCATAGTTCTGCCTCTTAGTCCCAACGCTAATTTGGTATATATATTCCACAGATGGCTCAGCGAGTTACTGAGGACGGGCCTACAGAGTCAGTGGAATTCATGAAGTTCTTGTTAGAGTCCCAGCAACATCAGAGTGAGCGACTGACTGTTGCTCTGGAAAAGATAGTTGCTTCAAGAAGTCAGGCGAGGCAGGGGAATGTGTCTGACTTCAGGAGACTCAATCCAGCAGTTTTCACAGGAGAAGAAAGCCATCTGGATGCTGAGTAGTGACTCATAGACACAGAGAACTTATTGGTAGCAGCTCGAGTTCCGGAAGCTGATCGAGTGGATGTAGTGAAAATTCAGCTATCGGGAATGGCACGTATATGGTGGCTTGCAGAAGAAAGCCATTTGTCGGGACCTATCTCTTGGAAGACATTTTCGGAGGTGTTCTTGGCAAAATTCTTTCCTGACACGGCCAAATCAGAGATGGAACAGAAATTTATAAATCTCCGACAGGCTAGGAGGACAGTTGATGAGTATGCAGCTGAGGTTTCCAAACTCAGCCGATTTGCCCCATATATGGTCTCTACCGAGGAGAATCGGGCCAGGAGGTTTCAGCAGGGATTGCATCTGGAACTTCAACGATATGTCATATCCTTCCGATATAAGACCTTTGCAGAGGTATTAACTGCCGCCAGGGAACAAGGGCAGCTCAGTGGATTGATGAGGAAGGTACCCACTAGTAGCATAAAGCGCCCAATCGGACAGATCTCAAGAGGAGTTTCGGCCAGGCAGTTTGGTGCGACAGTCCCGAAACGTCAGGTCGCCGTACTGCCTCATTTTCAGCCGGTTGAGTGTAGATTTTGTCATAAGATAGGGCATAAAATGAATGAGTGCAGATTGGCCAAAAACTTGTGTTTCATTTGTGGAGCAACTGAACATCGAGCGAGTCAGTGTCCTCACAGTCGGCAAGTTCCAAGAGAACCCGCCTTCACTCCAGGCGGACAATAGGAAATGAAGGCGGCAGTACAGTCAAGGCCTATGCTTCCCTTTCAGCCTAAACAGCCTCTGCGTCCCCAATAGCAGATGTATCAGCAGGCCCAAAGGGGTAAGGGACAACCAGCCGGACCAGTTAGAGAGAAGGGCAAGGCATATACTCTTACTATTGATCAAGCTGATGCCTCAGGAGAAGTTGTCACAGGTATTATTTTGGTACATTCTGTTCCAGCATATGCTTTATTTAATTCCGGTGCTACTCATTGTTTTATTTCATCTAAGTTCATTAGTAAGCATAATATATCCTGTGACACTGTGCATCGGGGTTGGACTATTAGCACGGGTAATGGGACGGTGTCATGTAACAAGGTGTGTCCACAAGAGTTTATCACGAATTGCCTGTTGATTGTTAACTGTGACTGTGACATTATATTGGGTATGGACTGGCTTAGCCAGGTACATGCAGTCATAGATTGTCAGAGAAAAAGTGTAGTGTTTCGGTTTCCCAATCTATCGGAGTTCAAATTTTCTGCTAAAGGCCCAAGTTTTGATCAGGATGCAGACCTGGATGTAGTGTGTACGGAAACCTTGGCAACATTAGATGGGGGTCAGACCAAAATTCCTGTAGTAGTCAGGGATTTCCTGGATGTGTTTCCTGAAGATTTACCCGGATTGCCTCCAGATAGAGAAGTTGAGTTTACAATTGATGTGTTGCCGGGTACTGCCCCAATCTCCAAGGCACCGTATCGAATGGCGCCAATAGAGTTGGCAGAGGTGAAAAAGCAAATTCAAGAGCTTTTGAATAAAGGTTTTATCAGACCAAGTACGTCACCATGGGGAGCTCCAGTATTATTGGTAAAGAAGAAGGACGGGACACAAAGATTATGTATTGATTATAGAGAGCTAAACAAGGTGACTATCAAGAACAAGTATCCTTTGCCCAGGATTGATGATTTATTTGATCAACTTTGTGGTGCAACAATATTTTCCCGGCTGGATCTCCGCTCTGGCTATCATCAATTGAAAGTGAAAACATCAGATATTCCTAAGACTGCTTTTCGCACGAGATATGGACATTATGAGTTTCTGGTAATGCCTTTTGGACTCACCAATGCCCCAGCAGTCTTCTGGGATTTGATGAATAGGGTGTTCTCTCCTTATTTGGATAAATTTGTCATAGTTTTCATTGATGATATCCTTATTTATTCCAAAACTCGGGAAGAATATGCGGAACATTTGAGGACCGTGCTCCAAGTGCTGAGAGAGAGACGATTATATGGGAAGCTGAGTAAATGTGCATTTTGGCTGGAAAGTGTGGATTTTCTTGGACACATTATTTCAGGTCAATGTATTGGAGTGGACCCAAAGAAAGTGGAAGCAGTAGAAAAGTGGCCAACTCCTAAATCAGTAACAGAGATAAGACAATTTTTGGGCTTAGCTGGATATTATAGAAAATTTGTGAAAGAATTCTCCAAGATTGCTAAACCCTTGACACAGTTGACCAAGAAAGGGGAGAAGTTTAATTGGACAGAAGAGTGTGAGGCAGCTTTTGCAGAATTAAAGCACAGGTTGACAACCGCACCGATTCTTGCTATTCCAGATCAGTTCGGTGGGTTTGTCATACATAGTGATGTGTCAGGACAGGGGCTTGGTTGTGTGCTTATGCAACACGGTCGAGTGGTGGCCTATGCCTCAAGACAACTCAAGCCACATGAACAGAACTATCCAACTCATGAATTAGAATTGGCAGCTGTTATCTTCGCCCTGAAAATTTGGCGACATTATTTACTGGGGACGCGAGTGGAGATTTTTACAGACCATAAGAGTCTGAAATATATTTTCACCCAAAAGGAATTAAATATGAGACAGAGAAGATGGTTGGAACTCATGGCAGAATATGATCTTAATCTTCAGTACCATCCAGGACATGTAAATGTGGTGCCGGATGCATTAAGTAGAAGACCAGCTGCTATGATCCTCACACAACAGAAGAAGTTGATTGAGGAAATGAGAAGATTAAGCCTGGAAGTGGTTATCCCTGGAGCAGTAGCTCATTGTATGGCACTACAACTCCAGTCATCTTTAATAGACAAGATAAAGGAAGCTCAGGCAGGTGACAAGCAACTCCAAAAGTTCAGGGGTCAGGTAGAAGCTGGACTGAGAAAGGACTTACTTCTACATGAAGATGGCTCTTTGAGATATGGGGCGCGGTTATGCGTACCTAAGGGAGATGTTAGACAAGAGGTATTGCAAGAAGCTCATAACTCTCCATATAATATTCATCCTGGTGGAACAAAGATGTATCGGGATCTTAAACAACATTTTTGGTGGCATGGGATGAAAAGAGAAATAGCCAGATTTATATCGAAATGCCTTGTCTGTCAACAAGTAAAAGCAGAGCACCAAAGGACCGCTGGTTTATTGCAACCACTTCCTATTCCTAAATGGAAGTGGGAACATATTACTATGGATTTTGTGACTGCATTGCCAAGAAGTTCAAAAGGTCACAATGCTATTTGGGTAATAGTTGACAGACTGACCAAGAGTGCTCACTTTATTCCTTTTAGAGTGGGGCAGTCCACTGATATTTTGGCAGAACGTTATATGCAGGAGATAGTTAGATTGCATGGGGTTCCAGTGAGTATTGTGTCAGATCGAGACACCAGATTTTTTTCTCATTTCTGGCAGAGCCTGCAAACTAGTCTGGGAAGCAAGTTGAAGTTCAGTACTGCTTACCATCCCCAGACTGATGGACAATCTGAAAGGGTGATACAGATTCTAGAAGACATGCTACGAGCCTGTGTTCTGGATTTCAAGGGGTCCTGGGAAGATCGCCTACATTTAGTGGAATTCTCATATAATAACAGTTACCAGTCTAGTATTCAGATGTCACCATTTGAGGCTCTATATGGACTGAAATGCAGATCACCCGTATGTTGGGACGATATCGGCGAACGGAAACTACTTGGTCCAGAGCTCATTACTCAGACTGTGGATAAAGTTACCCAGATCAGGAAGCATCTTCAAGCTGCACAGGACCGGCAGCGGAGTTGGGCAGATGGGAAAAGGAGACCCTTGGAGTTTGTGATTGGAGATCATGTATTTCTTAAAATATCACCTACTCGTGGAGTAATCAGGTTTGGAAGTAAAGGAAAGCTGAGTCCACGATATATTGGGCCATTTGGAGTCGTGAAGCGTATTGGTACAGTTGCTTATAAGCTGGCATTGCCTCCATCTTTGGCAGGAGTACACGATGTGTTTCATGTGTCTCAGCTTCGGAAATATGTACCTGATGAGAGGCACATTCTTGATTATTCCGAATTAACGCTGAGACCAGATTTGACGTATGCAGTTCAACCTGTGGCCATACTTGATCGAAGAGAAAAGTGTAAGATCACCTAGAGGGGGGGTGAATAGGTGATGGCTAATCTAATGGTCACTTATGAACAAATAATGCGGAATTAAAACTAAGTTGACCAAATTAAACTTCTTTTAATTGAACACTTATGTATAACACAAGAGTGTTGCCGAATTCCCCTTGCGAGGCTCTGGACAAACTCCTCTAGATTCCCCTTGAATGGGTTGAGGTGCCGCGTTGGCTCTCTTGGTTGAATACTAGTGTTAACACAATCCCAAGCAAGTATAGCAATTAAGCACAAGGGTATATCAAGCATGTAAAGTAAAGACAATGAAGAAATGCAAGATATAAATGAGACAAAAAGAGTAAGAGAGCAAGAGTGAGCAATCGCAAACACAAAGGGTTTGTTTCGAGGTTCGAGCACACTTGCTCTACATCCCCGCCTTCGACACACGAAGGATTTTCACTATGCACGATCCAACCGGATCTCTCCTTGGTGCCGCAACACCTACAAGCCCTCGGACTCCCAAAGTCCCTTACACACCACAAGCCCACCGGCTCGTCGAGGCCGCACCTCAAGCTACAAGAGTTCGCACCCGAACCCTAAACAACCACGAGCACACTTGCCCGTCTCCTCAAAGAACAAGATGAAATCTTGGTGATCTAAACACTTGATCACCTACAAAAACTCTCACTACAACACCTATAGGATGAATAGCTCAATGGATGCTCAAGTGTTTGTGTGAGAAAGCAAGGAAAGAATCTTTGGTGAAAAACTCAAGAAAATCTCTTTTACACTCTTTGATAAAACTCTCCTTTTAATTGGAAGTATTGACTCTAATTTTGTGGAGAAAAACCCTTCAGAAAGACTGGGAAAAACTAGCTCTAAGGTCTCCAAAAATCTTGGCTTAAAACAATGACAAAACCCCCTTTTATAGAGGTCAGAAAAATCCGACCGTTGCAGCCTCCGGTCGACCGGCCCGGTCGACCGCGCAACTGGAGAAGAGAGTAAACTCTCTGTCGGTCGACCGGCCCGGTCGACCGATACTTCCCGAGAGCAAAGCTCTCTTAAGCGGTCGACCGGTCCGGTCGACCGTTCTCCAGTGCACACAGGCGTGCACGTCCGTGCACGTCCGGTCGACCGACCCGGTCGACCGACCCGGTCGACCGGCCTCTGTCAGTTCTGAAAAATCAGAACTGCCAGAACCTGAAAATATTGGGATTAAAGATTGGTCTTTTGGCTTAATAATAAATCCCATAAATACTTAGAATTTCTACAAAAATAGTTTTATGATATAGAAACATGCTTGCACAAAATCAAGACATGTTATTGAAGATTTGACTATTTTTTGTAACTTGGAAATATTGGCTCATAATAAAAACTGTTTTTCTAAAACAACATGTTTTTCCATAACTTCATCAAATACAAAAATAAGATATACTTTAAGGCATAGTGTGTATGGATATGATCCACTACACAATCAAGATGAAATATCTAGTTTTTGACATAAAGCTCTAAACTTGTTTTGGTTAAAGGATATGCATATAATAGATCACCAAAACCAAGTAATGTATTTTGACAAATGAAAAATCTTTTTCTAAAATAAAAATTCTTTTATAAAAGCAATCTTATAAAGAGTTCTATCAAGAGTGTGTGTGTGATATAACTTGAGCAATCCACCAATCTATTCTATCCTTTACATTTTTATCTAAAAACAAATAAAAATCTTATACCTAGGCACAAGTCTTCATCTTCTTGAAGTCTTCACTTGAAGGCTTCTCATCTTCTTAACTTGGTCCAAATGCAATCCACCGAGCTCATCTTTAGATGTGTTCTTGAATCAACTGGTGCTAGCTTCCAACTTGTCTTTAAATCCTTTGTTGAAGCTCCACACCTACTAAGATCTTGATAAGGAATCTGTCACTAATTAAACACAAGATCATTAGTAAATATAACTTCATGAGTTGATCATCATCAAAACTAGGGTGATAGGCCTTTGGGCCAACAATCTCCCCCTTTTTGATGATGACAAAACTCATGGAGTTATATATGCATGGATTAAAGTAAAGCTTCAAAGAAGCTTCCCCTTAACTCATGCATATCAAATAAATGATAAAGATATGACAATGAAGCACATGACATGTATGCAAATGAATGGAGATAACACAAAAACAAAATCTTTTTCTCCTATTATTTGCAAACCAAAATATATATGCATAAATACAAATCTCATACAACCTTAAGTAAGGAAGACAAATATTTCTCCTCCTTAAAAAAAGGAAATCATGCATATAAATATAACTCAAAAACTTCTCCCCCTTTTTGTCAATCATCAACAAAGGGTTCAAAGTTCAAATCATCAAACAAATTTTCTCCCCCTTTTGGTCAAAAATAAGGAAATCAAGGAGGGTAAAATCAAATCAATCAATAAGATTTATATGCGATATACATTCATGAAGAGGAAGACGCTAAGTTAACTTCCCTACACATATGCATTACATGAAGAAGGGATGACAAGCCCTAACTCACATAACACATATTATGTAATGCATAAGAGGAGATGTGAAGCTCCCCCTACACACGTGTACCATATAAAGAAGAGATGTTAAGCTCCTCAATACACAATACACTCAACATGAATCTATATGTAAGAGAGATGTTAAGCTCTCCTTGCATATAGGCAATACAAAACATAAGTTCATATCAAATATGTTTTTTTTTTTTTTAAAAACAAAATCTTGATAGGCAAACATATAGTATATAATATACGTGTGTAAATCAAGTACAAGAGATCACATATATGTATGAAAAGATAATATCAATTGAAGTAGATGCATACATACATGAAAGAACAAAATATGAGTATATACAACATGAATCAAATTGATACCAATTGAAAATATCTAATGATACCAATTGAAAATTAAGCTTAAGTGTATATATCATATAATCGACTACACGAAGAATTCGAACTAGTTAAATGAAGGTGTTTAACAACTAGTACGGAATCCTTCAATCAAGGAATAAGTCAAAAGTTTTTCATGAAATATCAATGAAACACAAGGCACTAAAAAACACTCTATCCATAAAGTCCATATCAAAAAGAAGTGAGTGAGATAGTGTTATGTGGAACATGGTATCATGAAAAATAGCAATAAAACTCAATATTCCTTAAAATTTTGAAATCATGAAATCCATCACAAAAATTTTATTGAAAAATTACAAAATTTTTATTAAAAAACAAAAATTTATATTTCAAGATATATGTATGTTTTGACAAGACATTAAGTATACATACATATCCTTAAAACACAATTGAGTCTATATATAGATTTGCATGAAAGGCAAATGACTCAAGAGGTATCCATGTATATCTTAATATTTTGAATTAAACACACATATACATGAAGTAAGATCAAAGATAGGCATAACAAGTATAAATGACCGAATCATCAAAACTAGCCTATACACATGCATATAGTGGATACAAATGAGCATGAAGTACAAATATGTATGAGTCAATTGTAGTTCACTATTCATATATGTATAAATGCAAGTTTTGACACATTCTACATTTAAGCATGTAAATGCCACATGAAGCACCAAAAAAAATATGAACATGCTACATGAAATTAAAAGCATGTGCATAAATGAAATAGGAGTTTAGAAATCGTTACCAACTCCAAAGCTCCTAGCATGGTGGTTGACCCACCAAAATTCCTTGATAGCGATGCATCCAAGTGTATGTCCATCAAGTCCATTGCATCCACTACCAAGGCACCAATCCTCTCACGTTTTGTGAGAGCCCTCACCTACATCAAAAGCAAAAGGTGGGGGTTTTGGTACCCATATTTTCTTGGGTCCTTTGAGGTTAGTCTTGTTGTAAGGCACCCAAAAATTCTTATTCTTGGCAAAATTGAAATGACCTAATCTATCATAACAATATTTTCTTAAATGGCCTTTGCGGCCACAATGTGTACAAACGTACACCTTAGCATACTTATGAGTGGGAGTGTGAGCATGATGTGCATCATAAGCATGGTCATGATGATGATGTGCATGAGTATGAGGAACTTGTTTCTTTTGAAACAAGGATTCCAATCTAGTATGATTGAATGCACATGAGCTCAAATTATCAATTTTATTTTTCAAATTTTAATCTCATTTTGATCAATGTGTGCATGAGAAGCATGATGAGATATAGAATCACTTCTCTTTTTCTTTTGTGAAACAAAATCTTTTCCTTTTTCACAAATTTTTCTTTTCAAAGATTTATTTTCTTGAAAAACATCTTCCTTTAGTTTTCCACCAAATCAATCTTATTTTTCAAAATAGTGTTCCCTTCACAAAGATCATTTAATTTAGACATAAGGGAAACATTTTTCGTTTTTCAAATCTTTATTTTCCTTTTCTAAGCATGCCATTTTATTTTCTAATGAATCTTTATCATTAAGCATGGCATCAAAATTCTTTTTCAAATTCCTGTTATCTTTTTCTAAACATGCAATGTTACTTCTAAATGAATCTTGTTCCTTATGCATGCATGCAATGTCCTTTTTCAAATTTTTATTTTCTTTCTTAATTATGTCATATCTCTCAAGCAATAATTGACAAAATGTAGAGAGCTCATCATATGACATACTATCATCATCGGATTCGGAGTTTACCTCAAGGGGGTTATCCCCTTGGACCATATAGCATACGTTGGAGATGTCGCTTCCAACGTCCGAATCGCTCCCCGCATAGTATAGGTCCTTTTCGCCAAGGGAGGTGATGATGTTCCAAGCTACAAAAGCCGATTCAACATTAGAAACCCTAGATAAATAATCATCATTTAGGGTTGACTTAATAACATGAAGGGCTTTTGCATTAGCCTCAATGTTCTTACCATTTAAGCAATATTCTTTATTAGTTGTGGCAAGATATACACTAAGGCCAAATCCTTTGAGGAACAAAGACATCTTAACCTTCCAAATTTGGATGTTAAGAATGTCAAAGGTGGGTGGTGACATGAAGTCCATTGTGTGTGTACAAAATATTGTGATTAGCCTAAAAGTAGGATCTTTAACTCTAGGTTGTTAGACCTAATATCAAGAGCACTTGGCTCTGATACCAATTGTAAGATCACCTAGAGGGGGGGTGAATAGGTGATGGCTAATCTAATGGTCACTTATGAACAAATAATGCGGAATTAAAACTAAGTTGACCAAATTAAACTTCTTTTAATTGAACACTTATGTATAACACAAGAGTGTTGCCGAATTTCCCTTGCGAGGCTCTGGACAAACTCCTCTAGATTCCCCTTGAATGGGTTGAGGTGCCGCGTTGGCTCTCTTGGTTGAATACTAGTGTTAACACAATCCCAAGCAAGTATAGCAATTAAGCACAAGGGTATATCAAGCATGTAAAGTAAAGACAATGAAGAAATGCAAGATATAAATGAGACAAAAAGAGTAAGAGAGCAAGAGTGAGCAATCGCAAACACAAAGGGTTTGTTTCGAGGTTCGAGCACACTTGCTCTACATCCCCGCCTTCGACACACGAAGGATTTCCACTATGCACGATCCAACCGGATCTCTCCTTGGTGCCGCAACACCTACAAGCCCTCGGACTCCCAAAGTCCCTTACACACCACAAGCCCACCGGCTCGTCGAGGCCGCACCTCAAGCTACAAGAGTTCGCACCCGAACCCTAAACAACCACGAGCACACTTGCCCGTCTCCTCAAAGAACAAGATGAAATCTTGGTGATCTAAACACTTGATCACCTACAAAAACTCTCACTACAACACCTATAGGATGAATAGCTCAATGGATGCTCAAGTGTTTGTGTGAGAAAGCAAGGAAAGAATCTTTGGTGAAAAACTCAAGAAAATCTCTTTTACACTCTTTGATAAAACTCTCCTTTTAATTGGAAGTATTGACTCTAATTTTGTGGAGAAAAACCCTTCAGAAAGACTGGGAAAAACTAGCTCTAAGGTCTCCAAAAATCTTGGCTTAAAACAATGACAAAACCCCCTTTTATAGAGGTCAGAAAAATCTGACCGTTGGGCTCTGTCAGAGCTTCCGGTCGACCGGTCCGGTCGACCGGCAACGGTCAAAATCCGACCGTTGCAGCCTCCGGTCGACCGGCCCGGTCGACCGCGCAACTGGAGAAGAGAGTAAACTCTCTGTCGGTCGACCGGCCGGTCGACCGATACTTCCCGAGAGCAAAGCTCTCTTAAGCGGTCGACCGGTCCGGTCGACCGTTCTCCAGTGCACACAGGCGTGCACGTCCGTGCACGTCCGGTCGACCGACCCGGTCGACCGGCCTCTGTCAGTTCTGAAAAATCAGAACTGCCAGAACCTGAAAATATTGGGATTAAAGATTGGTCTTTTTGGCTTAATAATAAATCCCATAAATACTTAGAATTTCTACAAAAATAGTTTTATGATATAGAAACATGCTTGCACAAAATCAAGACATGTTATTGAAGATTTGACTATTTTTGTAACTTGGAAATATTGGCTCATAATAAAAACTGTTTTTCTAAAACAACATGTTTTTCCATAACTTCATCAAATACAAAAACAAGATATACTTTAAGGCATAGTGTGTATGGATATGATCCACTACACAATCAAGATGAAATATCTAGTTTTTGACATAAAGCTCTAAACTTGTTTTGGTTAAAGGATATGCATATAATAGATCACCAAAACCAAGTAATGTATTTTGACAAATGAAAAATCTTTTTCTAAAATAAAAATTCTTTTATAAAAGCAATCTTATAAAGAGTTCTATCAAGAGTGTGTGTGTGATATAACTTGAGCAATCCACCAATCTATTCTATCCTTTACATTTTTATCTAAAAACAAATAAAAATCTTATACCTAGGCACAAGTCTTCATCTTCTTGAAGTCTTCACTTGAAGGCTTCTCATCTTCTTGACTTGGTCCAAATGCAATCCACCGAGCTCATCTTTAGATGTGTTCTTGAATCAACCGGTGCTAGCTTCCAACTTGTCTTTAAATCCTTTGTTGAAGCTCCACACCTACTAAGATCTTGATAAGGAATCTGTCACTAATTAAACACAAGATCATTAGTAAATATAACTTCATGAGTTGATCATCATCAAAACTAGGGTGATAGGCCTTTGGGCCAACAAAAAGGTCCTTAAGAACAAGGTGATTTCTTTAGTTCGAGTAGCATGGGATCCTAATACCCCAGGAGATTCCACCTGGGAGCTGGAGGAAGAAGTTCGAGAGAAGTACCCTTACTTATTCTCTGACTCTCAGGTATCACACTAAAAGCTTACTTTTTATCTCTATTTCAATTTCGCGGACGAAATTTTTTGTTAGGTGGGTAGAAGTGTAACCCTCAGCTGTCATTATGTCGTTATACGTGTCATCGTCATATACGATATAAAATACGTAGGAAATTAACCAACCTAAAATCCCGACTATACTAGTTTCAGTGTCACAACTTATTTCTCAACGTTTAGATTTTCTGAAATTTTCTAAACCTTTTTCCGAGTTATTTTGGAAAATGTCCAAGATCGGTGTCAACCTAAGCAGATGATTAACTCAAGGATTTTTAATTCTCAAATGGAGTAAAATTTTTAGAATCTTCTTCTGTAATAAGCCTTAAAATTTTATTTTCTATTTTTAAGTATTTTTGACAATTTTTCGGAATTAGTCCAAAATTGGGCCGAATGGATGTCGCCCGGTCTCACGGATCCTTTCGGGATTTTTAATTGACAAACTGGTTTAAATTTTTACAATCCGATTTTACCTTATGTCTTAAACTAATATTTCTTATTTTTCCTAATTTTTGGGGACTGTTCGACACTAGTCAAATTCGGACCCTATTATTTAAATATCATAAATATATATATTAACACTAATCCCATTTCATTTACACTGTTACGTGACCAGAGTTTTCCAGAGAACTCGTTAACCGACATTAGGGATGTTCTTAACCATTCTACACTCTTCCTAATGTAATATCTAAATCCTATATAACCCTATTTTCCTTTTAACCCTAAACGAGCAAGCTTCTCTCTCTCTCTCTCTCTCTCTCTCTCTCTCTCTCTCTCTCTCACAACCCATCACCGCCTCACCCCAACGCCAACAACACCGCCGCTGCCCACTCCAGCACCCCATGGCCGGCCGTCCAACACCACCAACGCCCAAACCACAGATTAACCCATTTCATTAACCCTCAACAGCCCTCTCTCTCTCTCTCTCTCTCACTCTTTTCACCCATCACCGCCTCCAGCACGCCAGCACCACCCAGCGCCTCCGCCGGCGACCGCCCAACGCCACCTACGCCGCCCCACGCCACCACCACCACTTTCGTTTAAACCCACTACCCACTCTCCCCATCTCACTTTCACTTCCTCAACGACTCATCGTCGGAGCCTCACCGGAGCTCCGGCCTTCTCCAGAGCCACGCGCACGGCCGGACGCCACCGCGGCCATCTCCCGCCGCGACCAGCAGCCCCTGTACTGCTGTCGCTGCCGCTGTTCGCAGGGCGCGCGCAGTGAAAGAAAAAGAGAGAAGAAAAGAAACCCATAACGGGTTTTGATTCTTACACGATCCGCGACCCGCAAAGACCCACAACCCGCTTACTTAAAAGGTAAATTACAAAATAGCCCCTTTTGGACTTTTCCTATTTCATTTATAACCCTGCAAATTTCTTTTAACACCCTGTTCATATTCAGAATTTATAAAAGGGACATTGAATCGTGCGTTAGCAATAAATTGGTCATTTGACGTCAGAATCGCGCATTCTTAGTACCGTTGGGATCGGAACTGCAAGCACTACGCATATAAGGCAAGTGTTTCCTTGAATTCTCATTATTTCTCCAATGATATCATTTTTAGAGTCTTATCCGTTGATTGGAATATTTGATATCCGATTTGATGCTTAGTCTGGTTAATCGACCTGTATTTTAGGGGTTGAGTAGGATATCAGAGCAGGGACTTGGCCTATGGATTATTTTGAGTGTGCATGTTAACATGAAGATAGCCGGGATAACTGCCTGTATGTCTATTATGTTCCTACCGTTACATGTTACTGTGATTACGTACAACCGTTACATGTTCCCTTGATACGCCTGGTAGTGTTTCTTGTTACATATAATAGTTAATTACATTGTTCATGCCAGTTATTTGCTATAAACATGCACACTCATCTACATAACTATAGGACGCAGGTCGTAACGCTTGTTACTATCTTTTTGTCACCTGTTCCAGTTACCTCATGTCATTACTTGTTATCCTGAAAAGAAATCACTTGGGAATGGGGAGACTGGATGATTGACTAGATCTTATCGGGTGGGTGTACTGGATCCATATTATTGTCCCACTGCAGGGGACGGGGTAGTGCTGGCTACGTCTGTTATTACTCATGAGCTCTCGTTTCCCGTTATTGTTTAAGCTCATTGAGTTCCCGTTACATATTACAGCCTTAGCGGGCTGGCCCTGGTCTCAGTAGCCAGGGGTCTGTTTAAGGCCGTGATCCCGGGTATGCACGGGATACACCCACCTGACCAGATCTCCTCGATTATTAAGTCTCATGGCACATGTTTATGCGTTCATTGATCATGCTTGCTTCCAGTATGATTCTTGTCGTCCCCTATTTAGAGCTCTTATTTATTTCTTGTGCATGTTTATACCTTGTTATTAATTTTTTCATTTCTTTTTCCTTTGCACACTTGCTCGGTCGCATCTGAGACCCTGGGTTTGCTTGCCCAGATATAGAGTCCGTGGTTACACCCTCAAAGGAGGACGCGGAGTACCTAGACAGTTTGGTTGAGCGACTGTAGGACGGTTCGTGACCTGGTCGTCTCTTTTTGGCTTTCTGTATGTTTCATAGTTGTACAGTTATTTTCTGTTCGAGTTATTGTATAATTATGCTGATGGGCTCATATGTACTGTACTTTTGGTACTGTATTGACTGTGTTATGTACTCTTGTTGCATGTAATATATCAGCAATGTTATTACCGTGTAAGCAAACTTGTACAGGTCTACAGCAGGCTTAACGTGTATACGTTGGGACGTTCTACCCGACGTGTACAGGTTGCCGATCATGTCATGTACTCTATTTTGATCAGTGGGACGTGACAATAGTCATGACCTGCACAGCCACTGACACGCGGGTGTACACTCTTATGACATGCACTGTATCACAGTCACGTTACATGCATACTGATCCACAGATACACTATGACATTACACTGGTACTAGACATGCATGCTAGACACCGTTACTATAAGACACCGTCGATCAATGTTCCTACATATATTATTGCTACGCATGCTTATGGCTACACGAATACTGTAGTTCACTGTACATGATAGTAGACACTGACCACTGTTATTACCTGTGCATGTTACACAGATACTATGACACGGCACACTTGTTATTTCGTAGGCATAGCCCACCGATACCGTTATGTAATGTATTGTTATCCTCGTTACATGGATTCTTGGCATATCACTGCACGGGCTACTGCATTTCATATTAGCATGATCATCATACACATTTCTGTCATGCGTACATATTACAGTTACACATGTCTGTGTTGTTTCTATCTTCTTGTCGTATGGATCACCGTGCTTATTACATGTATTATTGTTACATGTTCCCGTATTCATGTTATATGATTGTGTCATGTTACTGATATGAATTTCCCGTTACTGGACATGAGAGCTGTTAATATGCGACATGTGGAATCCCACATCTATTGTTCCTGTTTCCGTTATATTGTTCCTGTTATATTGTTCCCATTCCCGTTATATTGTTCTATGCTATCAACAGAGCTCAGGTCCAGTTATCATGTTACCCGTATCATGTACTGTATTTATTCATTGTATACTTGACATATCAGATCATAAATTTAACTGGGGTATGAGGGAGACTCGACGGTTGATTAGATCTTATCGGGTGATGTACTGGATCCATATTGTTCTCCCACTGCAGGGGATGGTAGTGCTACCTACCAATTGCTCCATGAGCTCTCGTTACTTGATTATTGTTCCCCTCTTAGCGGAGGGCTCTGGTCTTAGCAGCCAGGAGTTTGATAAAGGCCGTGATCCCGGGTATGCACGGGATACACTTACCCGATAAGAACTCCTCGACCATGGTTTTCAATTAACATAATAAAACAGTATACACAATAGTGACGTCGGGAACACTTGTTATTTGGTCACTCTCTCGTTTGGATAATGGTACCCGTAGGCCATGTCCGGATGGGTTCGACTGGAGTTCGGGCTCCAGTATGAACTGCTAGTGGTATGGGACACTGGAAGAGATTGATTAAAATATCAGGTGGTACTGATTGCTACTATTGTATAAATCACATGACATGCCTGGTACATGTATGCTATCTTGTTATTGTTCATGCTACTGTATCCGATATCATGTTACCTGTATACTTGTTACTTTACCTGGCATATGTTATACTGTCTGTGATGGCATATGACGCATGTTCTGCATTGCATGGCATACGACGCATGTTCTGCATTGCATATATGATGCTTTCTGTAGAGCAGACATCACTACTGTATATACACCACACGGTATAGTGATTACACTGCATAGGCCCATCTGCCTGTACACATCTATCACGTTGCCACTAGCATGTTCACTTCTATCACGTCACCACTAGATAACATTTTATATTATATAAACTGGATACGATTAGGACATGACCTGATGATAACCGGTTAGGTAGTGATGGTATTAAAAGATGACCTGTTTATAGATTTCTACTGCTTACATGGTTATATACTCTGCTGCTTATTATATACTTATGATATGGTATCACACCATAACATCATGTATTATATATTATTATCGTTCTTGTATTATTATTGTATCTATTACTGCCTCCTTCATTTTACCACTCACTAGGTCGCTTTTTGACGACCCTGGGTTTGCGTGCCCAGATTTAAAAATTCGAGGTACCGTAGTATCAGAGAATGCCTTGAGTGGCCTAGGAGATTCCTCATCGAGATCATTCATAGGTATCTTGTTGATTTATTTCTGTTATCTTATTTGTCCTCATTTTTCATATCTGTTATGATCGCTGACCTCTTTCTGCAGGTATTCTTGTACTTATTTCATGCTGAAACTCATGTCTATATGGAGGTTATTTACTGTACTGAGGCTTAGCGTACGTACGTGAGGGTTTTCCGCCCTGCGTATGTACGTCGCCATAACGTCCCCATACCTGCGGGACTGGCGCGTTACACCAAGTATATGGCCGCGCGACACTATAAGACCATCATAAATATGGGGACTATATCGGTACTCATCAGTTTCCCCAATCCCGGTGTAAGTTGTCTAATTATTATAATTTGTCCGATGATAATGTCTACAGAGTATTCATAGTAATCTATATTCATGGTTATCCTATTACGGGGGTCAACAGGAGTATAATATCATGAGTAATGTCAGGAGCCTCCCTATTTCAGGGGTTCAAGTATACAGGAGTATAGGAGTTCAGGAGTACCAAATATCTTGTATTAATATAATAATCATGCCAAGTCCCCGTAAAAGTGATAGTCATGAATATGTCGTATAATACAGGTATCAGGGGTGGTAGTGTCCGGTCAAGGGTCACAATGTCAGGTCCAGGTATTTGGACCACATGAAAGCATATCATATACCGGGTGTTAGGGTCAGGTGTCAAGTATGACATATCAAGTACCGGGTCTATATATCGAGTGCCGGTGTCATAAACATATATCGAGTGTAACATGCCAAGTGTCAGTGTCAGAAGTTAGGTGTCAAGTATAGCATGACAAATATCCAGTGTCAGATGTAGCATGGCAATAATCGGTGTCAAATATAGCATGGCAAATACTGGTGTCAAATATAGCATAGCAAATACCAGTGTCAAATATAGCATGGAGTCATGTACTAAAAATTACCATAGCAAATATTAGGCATATTAAAATATTCACATGTCAATATAATGTTATAAATACAAGGGTAATTATTTTTAAATTAGTAATAAGCACTCGCCTAAAACCGGGGTGGAAACCGGTTAAAAATCTGGAAAATCAGCGATCCGCACGAGAAATCCACTAGCCCGTAGTTGTATATTAAAATATATAATTAAAAATATTTATATAAATATTAGAGAGGAAAAGAGAGAGGGGAGAAAGAGAGAGGAGAGAGAAAGTTGTAGGAAGAATAGAGAGAAAATAAGGTGTTTTTAAAAGGAAAATAGAAATTAAAATGAAAGGGGGTAGAGTTGTAATTAAAGGGAAGTAATAAGGAATGAGGGGAGGGGTATTTTTGGAATGAGGGAAATTTGGGTGTTTATTTAGGGAATGAAAGTAGTTTGAAATGAAAGAAAGAAAGAAAGAAATGAAAGAAAGAAAGAAAGAAGAGAAGAAGGAAGGGAGGAGGGAGGTCGGCCGGCGGCCACCACCGGCGGCGGCCTGGCGGCGCCGCCGGTGGTGCTGGGCGCGTGCGCCTCCCCAAAGGGAGAGGAGGAGGTGTGGGGTTTTTGGAGGAGGTGTTTTGGTTGTTGTTTTGGTGGAGGTGATGATGGTGGTTGTGGTGATGGTGATTGTGGTGATGATTGGAGTTGCGGGGAGTTAGAGAAGGAGGAGGAGATGATGTTGGGTTGGTTGGAGTGGAGAATTTGTGGAGAGGATGGTGAATTTTGGAGAAGAAATGGTGGTAATGGAGGTGGGTTTTGGTGGAATTGGTGGTGGTGGGAGGTTGTTGGTGGTTGAAGGAGATGGTGGCGTGAAGAGGAGGTGTTGGGGAGTTGGTTGGTGGCCTAGGAGTGGCCGGAGGCGGTGGTGGTGAAGGTGGAGGCGGCGGCCATGAGAGTATGCGTAAGTGGGTTTTGTGGTTGAAGGAGATGAAGTTGATTCTTTTGGATTTGTGTTGGAAAATGAAGAATGAAGTGTTTTAATAGAGGATGGGAGGAATGGATTGAATTGATGGTTTAGGGGGAAGGTGTAGGGCTGCGGCAGCAGCCCTACTGCTGTCGACGGCAGCGGGCAGCTTGGCAAGGATCAAGCCGTTAATTGTGGGGGAAGAAATCAAAGTGAAGAAAAGAAAAAGAAAGAAAATAAAGAAAATTAAAAAAAATAAGAAGAGAAAAATTGTTGGCCCAAAGGCTCATCACTCTTTATTTGATGATTCTAAAATTCATGTAGTTTGGTGGTATTAATAAAGTTTAAGTTTTCTCAAGTACACATATTTCTTCAATAGTGAGATGTTTAGCTTCAAAATGAGACTTAGCTCAAGAAGACAAATTTGGAGAAGTCCATATGAAGATTTTGTATATTGAATCTACTCTTGAATGATATGTAAAATGTTTAGTTTTGTTAAAATTTAGTGTAGAGAATTGATGCTCAAGAGAGCGCACACACAAATTTTTTTCAAATCAATTTCATGATTTTTAGATTTGCGTTTTATTTTGAAAAAAATCAAGTTTAAACATATATACAAATGTTGTGTATATTAAAATGTTTAAATTATGTTTGGATTTTAAACATACTTATTTTTACTCAAAATATGTTTAAAATACAATATTTTTACAAAAAACATTGATATTTGTCCAGTGTACCGACAATTGCGCTGTCGATTGATGAAACATGGTTGCATAGGGCTGAGAATAGCTCAGCTATCGATAACTCTAAATAACTGTCGACGGGGACTTTACAGAGACTGAGCCTATGCTCAGTCTGTCGACAGCTGAGCTTTGTTGTCGACAGTTGAGTCAACAAAAACTGTGCCTATCTCAGTCTGTCGATAGCCAACCCTAACTATCGATAGTTCTTATGCAATATTTGAAATACATAACTGTTGAGCAATGTCTGTCGACAGGCATGAGTTTGTTGTCGACAGTCAAGCAGTCAACTTCTCTGTTTTGTCTCCCAACAGCTAGTTTCTTATCTAAATTTTTTCAGAGTTTTTTTAACATTTATTTTATGACTTTAAGATGTTTTATTGTTTAGATTTATAGCTTAATGGCCTCAATCCTACTCCGATAAATATGAGGGATTAGAGATACTTTATGAAAAAGAAAATTAAGAGAAAAACAAGTTTGAAAAAAATTTCAAGTGTTCAATCTCTTGTGAAATTTTTTTTTTTTTGTAATTCATCATTTCTCTCAGTTTCTCTCACACTTTTCTTGAGCTATCAATTTCTTACTCTAAGATATAGGAAAGATGTAATAGAGGGTGTTATGATCTTGTGAAGATCACCATTATAATCTTTTGCTCTTTGAGAGTTCCTCTTGGAAAGAGAGTAGTGAGTTGGAGTTACGGTTCCGGATCTTACTAGATTGAGTTTAAGTTGTAATCAAGTTGATTATAGTGGAACCCTTCATTGAGGTAAAGGTGGGGACGTAGAGCAAATGGCTCAAACCTCGATAACAATCTTTGTGTTTGCGATTTGCTATATCGTTTGATCTCTCTAAGTCTCTTTTTATTTATTATACTATTATACTTGTTGATTTATTATTCTTGCAAGATTATTTGTTTTGGACTCTCTTTATATCAAGAAAACAATTATGTACCTCAACTCTTATTTTAAGAAGAATCATGAGGAGAAGTTCAGAGCTCTTCACCGGATAAATGGCTTCATTCTTGATTGTTGAGTTGGATAAGTTTTGGTAGTTTATAATTGTTTTTAATTTCTACATTTTATTATTTATCACCTATTCACCCCCTTCTAGTTGATTGCAACCACTTGTTGTGGGCTCATGAGATTCAGAGAGGATGCTGAGATCAATCACACACATGCCCGCACAAAAAAAAACAAAAGAGAGAATATGAGATTTAATGAGGTTCAACAATTTGCCTTCGTCCTCGGGGTAGAAGGGAGAGAGATCTTATTAATCAAATCACTACTGGTTACTAATAAGGATACAACACCCTTCAATATATATATATATATATATATATATATATATATAATATATATATATATATATATAGAGAGAGAGAGAGAGAGAGAGAGAATCCACGAATAAAAAGAAACTCAAAACTCAAAAATCAGATCAGAATCAAAATTAGAAACCAATCTGGCAAACGCCAGAATACTGCATCTGCTAACAACTCTAAGAGGCATGTCGATAGACTGAGATGATTCAACTCTCTGTTAGTCCTCTTGTCGATAGATTGAGCTTTGTTGTCAATAGCAATACACACACCTGTTAACAGCTGCATTTCAATTGTTAACAGACTAACAAACTTCAAGTCTCAGTTGGTGTATTCGTGTATAATTTGCCGACCGCTACTTAGCACCTGTCACAACTCTACCAGTTTCTTCTGCTCGTGCTGCTATCTTTAATGGGTTAAAAAATTGCCACCTGGATTTTTAGATCCTCTCCCCACAAGGACTAGTTTGATTTGAAAAACACCTAGAGGAGGGGTGAATAGGTGTAAGTGCTAATCTAGTGAACTAAATGCGCTAAATGTGGAAGCTTAAAACAATTCTTGCAACACACTTAATATAACACACAAGTGTAGCCGAATTCCCCGTGAAGGGCTCTGAACTAACTCCTCTTGATTCCCTTGAATGGGTTGAGGTGCTATGTGAAGCTCTTGTGGTTAAGTATAAGTGAGGCACACACACAAGCATATAATAGATATGGCAATATGAGTCAATGCAAGGCAACACAAGCAATATGAATAATATGAATAAAGTGAAAGATGCTATGCACAACACAAATAGAGAGAGGGTTAGAGAGACAATAGATCAAACGCTAACAACAAGATATGTTTCGAGGTTCGAGCCCCTAACTCTACATCCCCGCCTACACCACCGTGTAGGATTTCCAATCCACTATCTCCCACCGAGGGAACCTCTACCGAAGAGGATTTGTTACAACAATAGGAGTACCAAACTCCTCTCTCAAACACCACCTCACAACCGAGGGGTAGGCCCATAGCCAATACAACAACCAACACCTCTACCGAAGAGGGTTTACAAACCAAACTCCACCTCTTACAAGAGGGAGCAAACCACAAGCCTCAACCTCTACCAAAGAGGGAGCAAACCAAACCTCAACCTCTACCAAAGAGGGAGCACCCAACAAAGAAAAAGGGTTTTACAACAAAAAGGCTCAATCAACCTCAAACACTTCTCTCTTTCTTTTCTCTTTTTCCCACAAACAAATGATCCTAATAGAATAGGATAGGTGATAGCTCAAGTGTGAAAAACTAGATGTTTGGAAAACAGAAACTCAAAGAAAAATACTTGGGAAAAACTCTTGTAAATGATAGAATTGAAGAACAAAGCAAATCTCCCAAATTTCTATTTTCTTTGATTTTTTTCAAAAACTAAAACAAATAAGATTGGAAGTTTAAAGCCCAAAAACACTTTTGAAAACTTGTTTTAAACTCTAGGGAAACTGTAATTTTTCTCTTGTAAAAACCTTGGCCAAAATCCCAAAGAATTGGGATTTATATAGGCCAAACAGAAAACTAGCCGTTAGGCTGATGTGGCAGCCTGACAGGCTACCGGTCGGCCGGCCCGGCCGACCGCCAACGGTCAGAAATGTGACCGTTGGGGCAACCTGGTCGACCGCCTGGTCGACCCAAACAAACAGAGAGCTCTGCTCTCAGACCCGGTCGACCCTGACAGTCGACCGAGCTTGTGTCTGCCAGACGTGCACAAGTTTGTGCACGTCGGTCGACCTCACGGGTCGACCGGCCCATGGTGCGGTCGACCGTCTGGGTCGACCGACCTGGCCTGTCAGCACAAACCTGGGCCAGAAAACACTGTTAAAAAATATTCTAAAAATTCTTTTATCTTTTCTAAAAATCACCAAAAATAGTTTTATCATTTTGCATTGATATATAAACATGTGATAAAAAGTTTAGCTCAAATATCAATCAATGTGAACTATTTTTTGTCTTATCATTTTTACCAAAAACCAAAACTTGTATTTTTATCAAACTTGGATTTTTCATCAGGAAATCTGATTTTTCCTAAAACTCATGAATAGACATATCAAAATAAGTTTGTTTAAAATTAAGCATGCATGTATAGAATGAAACAACTATACATATATCAATTAAACTTGTTTTGATCAACTATTCATGAAAACAAAAAACCAAACATAAAATGTGTGTGTATTGTGCACTTGAGCATATCAACTATACTAAGCTTTACAAATGGATCTAAAACACACTATCTAAACTATGGATACCTAAGTCTTTTTGACGATCTCTATCTTCAAGTAGACCCGATCCAAAACTCCATCCATGGGCTAGGCAATGTGTGAACTTGAAGGTTGAGCCCTGGAATCACTTGTGAAGCTTCCAAACACCTTGTTGAAGCTAAACACCAACTAATATCTTGGTTAATGATCTGAAACTTAAACAACACAAGATTATTAGTAAACATAACTACATGAGTTAATCATCATCAAAACTAGGGTGGAAGGCCTTTGGGCAACAATCTCCCCCTTTTTGATGATGAAAAAACTCATGGAGTTATATATGCATGGATTAAAGTTAAGCTTCAAAGAAGCTCCCCCTTAACTCATGCATAAGCAAATAAACATAATAATACGCAATGAAGGCTCTTAAACAAGAATGCATAAATATGCATAAATAATAAAAAGGTTCTAGATACCAATGCAATGTTCAAAAACAAAACATGCTCTAGATACCAATTAAAATTAAACTAAATTAAACTTAATATATGCAAAACATAACTATGCATATATAAATCTCATAAACTCAAAATCTTTCTCCCCCTTTTGCCAATCATCAACAAAGGGGTAAACAATCAAAACAAAAACAAAAAAAAATTTCTCCCCTTTTTGTTCGAAACAATGAATCAACAAAGGGTCAATAAAAAATAATGTTTTTCCCTTTTTTTTGTCTAAAACAAAAACAAAACCAAATAGGGGTGACAATCAATTAAGATATCAATTGAAAATATGTCAAAGAATAGCATATTGATACCAATTGAAAGGAAACAAACAAAGGAAATATTGATACCAATTTTTAAGCAAAACACATGAAAATCTTGATACCAATTGAAATTAAACATAATAAATTTTGAATGTCTAAACAAAAATTTTGATACCAATTGTAAATATTTTTCATTTTGAACATATGATACCAAATTCAAATTTTCAATCATAAAGTATGGGAGTACAAATACCAATTGAAAGACAAAATCAAATTTCTCCCCTTTATGAAATACAAACTAAAATAATGCGTAGGCTTGATACCAATTTAAAAGTAATCAATTGAAACAAAATTGAAGCTCAAGCTTAGTATAAACACAAACATATATATGTATGGAAAATAGATACCAATTGAAATTGATATTCTTAAAATTTAAAGCATACATACATACAAAACATATATGAGTATACAAGATAGGTCAAGATTGATACCAATTGAAAGAATTCAATGATACTAATTGAAATAACAATAAGTTCAAGTGTATATCTCATATAACTAGCCTCCCAATCATGGTTCAAGTTTTAAATGATTTTCATTTTAAAGCATTCATGAACATGATCTCCCATCCAACCTCCCATTAAGGGTAGGGGTTTTCAAAAATAGATTTGAAAAATAAGCTTTGTTTGAAAAATTCTACCAAAATGAAGAATACCGTAACTAGTTAAATGGAAAATCTTTTAAACTAGTACGAAATCCTTCAAGTAAGGAATAAACTAAAAATAATTTTCATAAAACACATGTAAATCACATAGTACTTAAAAACATTCAATATTCAATAAAGTCCATACATGCTCATGAAAACATACTCATGAGAAATATTTTAAAATTGGTAAGTGTACAAGTAATGTGTGACATGGCATTATGAAATATCCAATTAAGCTCAAAATTCTTTGAAACAAGAAAACATGAAAATCATCAAACTATTTAATCTTCAAGGTATATGTATGTCCTATACAAGTTAAAGTATACATACATATCCAAACGCAACGAGTCCACAAAGATATATGCATGAAGGCACGTGGCTCAAAAAGGATGTATATGTATAATAATAATTTGGATAAAATGGACATATACATGAAGTTAAACATAAACACAAAAACATGAAACTTTAAATTTCCATTAAAACAAGTTTCATTTCAAGGCATATGTATGATTTGTCAAACATGAAGTATACATACATATCCCTAAACACAATTGAGTCCTTATGTATAGATTTGCATGAAAGGCAAATGACTCAAGGGGTATACATGTATATCTTAAAGTTTGACAAAATTACACATATACATGAAATGAAAACTCATACACATAAAAATAAATCCAAAAATAGGAATACAAGTTTAAAATGTATGAATCATCAAAACTAGACTATACTAGCACATCTAATGGGTTCAAATAAGCATTCAAGCTCAAACACATATAGATTTATTTGTGGCCCACTATATGCACAAGTATACACCTAGTTTGATGAAAACTAACATCTAAACAAGTAATCTTAACATGAAGCATCAAAACACGATAAAAATCAACATGATAAACAAAAACATGATTATTATGAATGTCCACATGTTATTAGAAATATGATATACGCAATAGCAACCATATAGTGAGAACACAAAAGAATTTATCCATATTAAACATGGGTGTCTCAAAATAACTAAATATGTATATCACTAATCTAATAAGCATGGCATTTTCATAGTAATCAACAAACATCAAAACATTCTATGAAAGATAAACATGGAAAGCATGTAAACATAAGGAGTTAGAGATTCGATACCAAAACCAATTAGGGCACCGCTCTAGTTCTCCAAACCAAGGTGGTCCTCCCACCAAATCTTCCCTTGAAAATGATGCATCCAAATAATTTCCATGAAGCTCGGAACGCATCTACTCCAAGGTACGGCTACTCTCACGTCATGTGAGAGCCCACACCTACATTAAACAAAGGAGGGGTGGTCTTTGGTACCCATACTCTTTTGGGTCCATGGGGGTTAGTACCTTCTCTAACCCAAACAAAATTCTTTGCTAAATTTGAGACATGTAATCTATCATAGCAAAATTTAGTAAGGTGACCCTTACGTCCACAATGTGTACAAGTGTACACATGAGCATACTTGTGATGGGTTTGTCCGTGTGGAGCATGTGTATGCCGTGGAGGGTGTGCATGCATAAAGGATGGAACTTATTTCTTTCGAACCAAGGTTTCCAAACGTGAGTGGTTCATGGCACATTGGCTCATAGTGGAGCCCAAACAATCCATTTTCTTCTTAATTAAATTTATATCATTTTCAATCAAAGAAGAAGTGGAGCATGCAATGGGTGAAGTGTGTGATACTACCCTAGCATGGCAAACATGATAATCCAAATCATTTTTCAAATATCTATTTTTCTTTAAACAAATTTCTAATTCTTTTGAAATAAATTCAATTTCATTTTTCAAAGAATGGTTACTTTTTAAAACAAAATCAAGTTTTGAAGTTAAAGATTCATTTTCTTCAAAACATCTTCACAATCATTTTTAATTTTCAAAATTTTATTTTCATTTAAAGCAAGATTAAGTTGAGATTTTAATGAATCTCTTTCATTAGCAATCTCATCCTTCTCTTGCAAAACAATATCAAGTCTAGAAATCAAATTTTTATTTTCATTGTTAATGCCTAGACTCTTCTTTTCAAAACATTATATTTTTCAATAAGTTTTCACACACAATAGAGAGTTCTTCATTTAAAGCATAGGGATCAACATAATTATTACATGAAGAACTAGAGCAATCATCACTATCTAAGTGGGTTTCCGAGTGTACCTCAAGGGAGTCATTCCCTTGGACCGTATAGCATTGTTGCGGCTCGGATTCATCTCCACTAGATTCTTCCTCTTGTTGGATCGGCAATTGAAGCTTGGAGGTGGTGGTTGTTGTCAACTTGTTCCACACTACAAAAGCGGAATCATGATTAGAAACAAGCATAAGATAATCTTTTGAAAGCGTGCTTCTAATGGCCTCAAGGGCTTGTGCATTGGCCCCTATATGCTTGCGGTCACCAAGATAACATCTCTGGTAGCGGCAAGGAAAACATGCAAACCTAGGGTCTTTAGGTACATGGACATCCTATACTTCCAAACAACAATGTTGGAAGGATCAAAGCTAGGTGGGGTCATGAAGTCCATGGTAAACTATATGAGTGCGCAAAACAAGCAAATGCAAACAAGATTAGCAAACAAATGGATCTCACTCCTAGGATGTTAAGCCTGATATCAGGAGCACTAGCTCTGATACCAATTGAAAAACACTTAGAGGGGGGTGAATAGGTGTAAGTGCTAATCTAGTGAACTAAATGCGCTAAATGTGGAAGCTTAAAACTATTCTTGCAACACACTTAATACAACACACAAGTGTAGCCGAATTTCCCGTGAAGGGCTCTGGACTAACTCCTCTTGATTCCCCTTGAATGGGTTGAGGTGCTATGTGAAGCTCTTGTGGTTAAGTATAAGTGAGGCACACACACAAGCATATAATAGATATTACAATATGAGTCAATGCAAGGCAACACAAGCAATATGAATAATATGAATGAAGTGAAAGATGCTATGCACAACACAAATAGAGAGAGGGTTAGAGAGACAATGGATCAAACGCTAACAACAAGATATGTTTCGAGGTTCGAGCCCCTAGCACTACATCCTCGCCTACACCACCGTGTAGGATTTCCAATTCACTATCTCCCACCGAGGGAACCTCTACCGAAGAGGATTTGTTACAACAATAGGAATATCAAACTCCTCTCTCAAACACCGCCTCACAACCGAGGGGTAGGCCCGTAGCCAATACAACAACCAACACCTCTACCGAAGAGGGTTTACAAACCAAACTCCACCTCTCACAAGAGGGAGCAAACCACAAGCCTCAACCTCTACCGAAGAGGGAGCAAACCAAACCTCTGAAATCACCTAGAGGGGGGGTGAATAGGTGATGGCTATATGTAAATGGTCACAAATACGGAATTAAAAAATTAACCAACACAATAAGCTCAAATGAAAGACTTGCAATAAATGAAGCAATCAACAGTGCAAGAATTAAGGAGTTTAGAGTTTAGAGATATTTGAGCAAACGCAAACACGCAGATATGTTTCCGAGGTTCGAGCCACGCTCTACGTCCCCGCCTTCACACTTGAAGGATTTCCACTATTGAAGATCCCACTGGATCACCAATACAAGGACACACTTGTCCCGTCTCCCGTGATGCCGCAACACCACCTTGAGCACACTAGCTCGCCTTGAGGCCGATGCCTCTACAACTTCACTCAAAAGAAGATTGATCACACTTGATCACAAATACGCTCACTTGCACAATCCTAGAACCAAAATGTAGATGTGGAATTATGGGATTGTGTAGTGCAAAAGCTAGAGAGAAGTAGAGGTAAAGACTTCAAGTAGGTGTCTAAAACTTTAGGGCTTTTGGAGAGAAAATCTTTTGTAAAAGGAAGCCTTTTGAAAACTTGTAAATCTTTTGAAAATGATGTGTATATCTTTCTAAAATAGTTGTCATATCAATATGAAGTGACCTCCTATTTATAGGGGCCAAAAACTACACCAGAAATCCGTTGGAATCAAAAAGACAAAAAGAATCTGTCAGAAAAACTAGCTGTTGGAATCTGTCTGAGATTCTGACAGCTACCGGTCGACCGGTCGGTCGACCGCCAACGGTCGAAAATATGACCGTTGGGGTACTCCGGTCGACCGCCCGGTCGACCCAATTTAACCGAGAGCACTGCAGTGTACTCGGTCGACCGGGTCGGTCGGCTGATACACACATGCACAGAATGTGTGCATCGGTCGACCGTACGGTCGACCAGATGCTGTCAGTTCTGAAAAATCAGAACTGCAAGAATCCAGAAAACTTGGTTTTTGGTTATAGGTCTAAGATATAAGGTTTTGGATCTTGTAAACACTAGAGTGTGAGCACATGTCACTACTCTAATAGGTTAAAATATTTTGATAGAAATTCCTTTGATAAAAACTTGTTTTTCCAAATATTATTTTTCCAAAACTTTAGAGTTTCTAAAACTTATTTCCAAAAACATGTTTATCTTTAACTCTAACTTGGAAATAAAATTTTGAAAATATTTTGAAGTCTAGAACCAATATAAAAAGTGTGTGTAAGTGTAAATCCCATAACTCTACTTCTATCATCTAGGTTTTGACAAAAATATCTAAAATAACAAAAATACAAATACAAATCTTGATGTTCTTCATAAACTTGATCTTTGGCTTGGTCTTCTCTTTACCAACTTGTTCCCAAAGCATCCTATTGTGCTTGGCTTGGGAATGCAAATCTTGGCGAACTCTAAACGTGTGAGTCTTATTTGCGGAGCCGTCAAAACGACCTTTTAACCTGAAATTCTTGTAAACAAAAACTTGTTAAATACATAACTAGATATGTTTTGTTATCATCAAAATATCCACTAAGATATAGGGCTAATGGCCTTTGGGCCAACAATCTCCCCCTTTTGATGATGACAAAACATATTTAGTTATCACAAATATTTTGGGTAGAGTCTTCAAGTGAAGCTCCCCCTCAACACATGCATATACTAAAAAATCATACTCAGGCATAGTATCATACTCAGGCATAGTAAAGATCACCATATTTCATGCCAACAAAAAAAATACTCATGTCATAGAACACATACTTATGTCATAGATACGGATAACACATGGGTTCATACATGACATAAATAAAAGAGATACATACATAAAAAGAAAAGCAACATGTCCACAAAGCATAATAGAAACTACATGTAGAAATAAATACATGTCCACGTCACACAAAGTATGTCCAATACAAAACACAAAATATGTCCAATCACAAAATAACTCTCCCACTAACTAACTCTCCCCCTTTTGACATCATCAAAAGGGGAGGTCACTCCTCAGCAGCAGCATCACTGCCATCGTCACTGTCATCGTCATCCTCCTCATCGTCATCGTCCTCAGAAGAGTTCCCTGCAGGAGTACCCTCAGCCATCGTCGTATCACCAGCAGCAGTGTCCTCAGCCATCTTCTTATCACCATCATCGTCTTCCTCCGAAGAAGAAGAAGAAGAAGAAGAAGCTACCTCCTCGGGATCAACGTCGAGCACCTTCGGCCGAGGTGGGGGAACTGAAGAAGGAGCTCTGGTAGGAAATGGAGGACCGGTGGAGGGAAGGGGACGAGCAATGGTAGTGGGATCAGGAGTAAACATATCGAATTTCGTAAAGAGCGCCTCAAATTCGGGGTCCCCTTGGACCATGTAGCACTGTTGGAGGTGTCGCTTCCAACATCCGAGTCACTCCCCCGCATAGTATAGATCTTTTTCGCCGAGGGAGGTGATGATGTTCCATACTACAAAAGCCGATTCAACATTAGAAATCCTAGATAAATAATCATCATTTAGGGTTGACTTAATAGCATGAAGGGCTTTTGTATTAGCCTCAAAGTACTTGCTATTATTAAAATATGAATCATTAGTAGTAGCAAGATATACATGAATGCCTAAGGCCTTGAGGTACAATGACATCTTAACCTTCCAAATTTGGATGTTAAGGGTGTCAAAGGTGGGTGGTGACATGAAGTCCATGGTGTGTGTACAAATCTTGTGATTAGCCTAAAAATGAGGATCTTTAACTCTAGGTTGTTAGACCAAAATCAGAGTACCAAGCTCTGATACCAATTGAAATCACCTAGAGGGGGGGTGAATAGGTGATGGCTATATGTAAATGGTCACAAATGCGGAATTTAAAAAAATTAACCAACACAATAAGCTCAAATGAAAGACTTGCAATAAATGAAGCAATCAACAGTGCAAGAATTAAGGAGTTTAGAGTTTAGAGATATTTGAGCAAACGCAAACACGCAGATATGTTTCGAGGTTCGAGCCACGCTCTACGTCCCCGCCTTCACACTTGAAGGATTTCCACTATTGAAGATCCCACTGGATCACCAATACAAGGACACACTTGTCCCGTCTCCCGTGATGCCGCAACACCACCTTGAGCACACTAGCTCGCCTTGAGGCCGATGCCTCTACAACTTCACTCAAAAGAAGATTGATCACACTTGATCACAAATACGCTCACTTGCACAATCCTAGAACCAAAATGTAGATGTGGAATTATGGGATTGTGTAGTGCAAAAGCTAGAGAGAAGTAGAGGTAAAGACTTCAAGTAGGTGTCTAAAACTTTAGGGCTTTTGGAGAGAAAATCTTTTGTAAAAGGAAGCCTTTTGAAAACTTGTAAATCTTTGAAAATGATGTGTATATCTTTCTAAAATAGTTGTCATATCAATATGAAGTGACCTCCTATTTATAGGGGCCAAAAACTACACCAGAAATCTGTTGGAATCAAAAAGACAAAAAGAATCTGTCAGAAAAACTAGCTGTTGGAATCTGTCAGAGATTCTGACAGCTACCGGTCGACGGTCGGTCGACCGCCAACGGTCGAAAATATAACCGTTGGGGTACTCCGGTCGACCGCCCGGTCGACCCAATTTAACCGAGAGCACTGCAGTGTACTCGGTCGACCGGGTCGGTCGGCTGATACACACATGCACAGAATGTGTGCATCGGTCGACCGTACGGTCAACCGGATGCTGTCAGTTCTGAAAAATCAGAACTGCCAGAATCCAGAAAACTTGGTTTTTGGTTATAGGTCTAAGATATAAGGTTTTGGATCTTGTAAACACTAGAGTGTGAGCACATGTCACTACTCTAATAGGTTAGAATATTTTGATAGAAATTCTTTGATAAAAACTTGTTTTTCCAAATATTATTTTTCCAAAACTTTAGAGTTTCTAAAACTTATTTCCAAAAACATGTTTATCTTTAACTCTAACTTGGAAATAAAATTTTGAAACTTATTTTGAAGTCTAGAACCAATATAAAAAGTGTGTGTAAGTGTAAATCCCATAACTCTACTTCTATCATCTAGGTTTTGACAAAAATATCTAAAATAACAAAAATACAAATACAAATCTTGATGTTCTTCATAAACTTGATCTTTGGCTTGGTCTTCTCTTTACCAACTTGTTCCCAAAGCATCCTATTGTGCTTGGCTTGGGAATGCAAATCTTGGCGAACTCCAAACGTGTGAGTCTTATTTGCGGAGCCGTCAAAACGACCTTTTAACCTGAAATTCTTGTAAACAAAAACTTGTTAAATACATAACTAGATATGTTTTGTTATCATCAAAATATCCACTAAGATATAGGGCTAATGGCCTTTGGGCCAACAACCTCAACCTCTACCAAAGAGGAGCACCCAACAAAGAAAAGGGTTTTACAACAAAGAGGCTCAATCAACCTCAAACACTTCTCTCTTTCTTTTCTCTTTTTCCCACAAGCAAATGATCCTAATAGAATAGGATAGGTGATAGCTCAAGTGTAGAAAACTAGGTGTTTGGAAAACAGAAACTCAAAGAAAAATACTTGGGAAAAACTCTTGTAAATGATAGAATTGAAGAACAAAGCAAATCTCCCAAATTTCTATTTTCTTTGATTTTTCCAAAAACCTAAAACAAATAAGATTGGAAGTTTAAAGCCCAAAAACACTTTTGAAAACTTGTTTTAAACTCTAGGGAAACTGTAATTTTTCTCTTGTAAAAACCTTGGCCAAAATCCCAAAGAATAGGGGTTTATATAGGCCAAACAGAAAACTAGCCGTTAGGCTGATGTGCAGCCTGACAGGCTACCGGTCGGCCGGCCCGGCCGACCGCCAACGATCAGAAATGTGACCGTTGGGGCAACCCGTCGACCGCCCGGTCGGCCCAAACAAACAGAGAGCTCTGCTCTCAGACCCGGTCGCCCCTGACAGTCGACCGAGCTTGTGTCTGCCAGACGTGCACAAGTCTGTGCACGTCGGTCGACCTCACGGGTCGACCGGCCCATGTTGCGGTCGACCGTCTGGGTCGACCGACCTGGCCTGTCAGCACAAACCTGGGTCAGAAAACACTGTTAAAAAATATTCTAAAAATTCATTTATCTTTTCTAAAAATCACCAAAAATACTTTTATCATTTTACATTGATATATAAACATGTGGTAAAAAGTTTAGCTCAAATATCAATCAATGTGAACTATTTTTGTGTCTTATCATTTTTACCAAAAACCAAAACTTGTATTTTTATCAAACTTGGATTTTTCATCAGGAAAATCTGATTTTTCCTAAAACTCATGAATAGACATATCAAAATAAGTTTGTTTAAAAATTAAGCATGCATGTATAGAATGAAACAACTATACATATATCAATTAAACTTGTTTTGATCAACTATTCATGAAAACCAAAAACCAAACATAAAACGTGGTGTATTGTGCACTTGAGCATATCAACTATACTAAGCTTTAAAAATGGATCTAAAATACACTATCTAAACTATGGATACCTAAGTCTTCTTGACGATCTCCATCTTCAAGTAGACCCGATCCAAAACTCCATCCATGGGCTAGAAAGGAGCAAGGTAAAGAGGGTAGAAGATTTTAGACCTACTAGCGTGCTGAATGCGGTTGGTTAAGATCATCTCCAAAGTATTGGTCAATCATCTGAGGGAAGTTTTGGGTGAATTGGTTGAGGATAACCAATTTGGCTTCCTCAAAGGCGGAAATTCTTTAGACTCCAAAGCGACAACTCAAGAAGTCATTCAATTCTCTAAGCGGAACAAGGTACGGTGTTTATGCTAAAATTAGACTTTGAAACGGCTTACGGCATGTGGAATGTGAATGCACTGTTGAGACGTTGTTGGCTTCATGTTTCTATCCAATTTGGGTCTCGTGGATTAAGCTCTGGCTAGTAACATTAAAGATTTGCACATTGGTCAACGGTATCTCAGGAAGGGAGATCGCATGTAAGAGAGGCCTCAGGGGGACTTATCAAATATTTACACGTGCCTAATATGAATCTGCTAATACTTGAAATCGTGACCTAACTGAAAAGATCAAAGTGCATTTTCAATCATGGGGGAAAGAAACCTGAGAAAATGCACAAAGAAGTGAATTTTTGGGCTGAGAGCATGCTTGAGAAGCAAAGAAGTCAGAACTTATTCAAGAAAACAAGAGATGGATGTTGTTACTATACATCCTGTGTCCATCCAGCAATGGATAAGAACTGTCACAAGCAAGAAGATTGCATCAAATGTTGTGATGGCTATTCTACAGCAAATGTAATTCTAGCATGGTGAAAAGTCACACGAAAAACTTTCAGAAAACTAGTGTAGGCCGTTCTTCAAATAGGAACAGAACAGAGTTTTAAAGAAGATATAAAAATTCTAGCAAAGGTTAGTGAGAAGACTTGAAGATATTAAAATTTGAATTGCTACTGTTTGAGTGGGGTTAATCCCGATTAATTTCCAGATATTTTGTGGTCCATTTAAAGATTTATGTAATTATTTTGCAGTCTAAACTACAGTTAATAATGTGTTTCTTAGTTACTTTCAGCATAACAAAGATTCATCAAAATTAAATAAAACCTGAAACTGAAATAGAATAATTAATGTTTCACATTCCAGAAATATATTCCAATACTAACGGTTATACATATATGGTTAAAATCACAGTACAGTTGCAAGTCTATACATCATAACTAGCTCATCCGAATAGAGAAAACAAAAGTCCAATTACTTGACCGCATGCCTGCATAAAGGGCAGACTTGACTCCGCTCCAACCACGGAACAATACAGTAATAATGGAAACACATGAGAACATGGCAATCGAGCCAAGTCAAAATGATACGTTGCCTCCTCGAACTCTTCGAAACAAATAGAGCAGCCCTCCTGCCCAATCTCCGATGATCCTGCAGTAGTAACGTTCAGCCTCTCCAGTCTTGTGATTGCCATGTCCGCCGCTGTTGCCCCAAAATGCAAGTCGGCAACCGTGTGGAATCGGACTCCCAAGAAGTTGCTGCCGCTTTGCATGGTCTGAAGGCAGAAATCTGAGAGTTGATTTCCCATGAATTTGGAGGTAACAGGATCCCTGAAACATCCAACATCCAATAGCAACCGACAAACGGCGTCTTGAAGACGAGAGGCATCCTGGAAAATGTCGAGGGGCAAGTGAACACAGCGGATATTTCCAGCCATGGGTTGATGTAGGGAAGCCGACGCCCAGGCACATGGTGATGCTCTATTACGCAGAAGGTGAAGGCAGCCTGTGACTCTGTGATTGGCACTGCGCTGAAGTTGAATAGAGCGTTCTCGTGTTCTCCACTGGTTTCATCAGGGTAGTGGAAGCCATTGCTGTTGCTTGAGATGGAAAGGAGATTTGGAAGCAAGCAGAACCAATTGGTGATCAAGACAGTGATCAGAGAGATGATTAGAGCTTTGAATAGAATAACAAATGATGGTCTTGTTTTAATTTATAGACTACACACCTCGTACAAAGTTTGTTCGCTCGGTTTCTTGATTACGAAAAGAATTAGGATTAGGACTGGACCTAAAGTTTCCAATTCGAACTAATCCAATAATCGGAAGCGGAAATGTTTCCAAATTTGGCCCCGCTTCGTATTTACTTGTTTGCGTGCACTCGGAGCCCGAAACCTAATAGGATTTTAAGTTTGCAGCCTTTTTGCTAATTCTTTAAAAATTCTATATAAATACTTTGTAAAATCTTGCAAAAATAAGTCTATACAAATTCTTTTAGACAAATACATGTGATCAAGGATCAACATAAATTGTAAACATTTGTAACTTTTTTTTGCAATAAAAAAAGCCTTTTTGAAATATTTTTTTTTTCAAGATTGTTTTTCTCAAAAGTCAAAAATTCATTTTTTGTAAACTTCTTATAAATGAAATTCAATATCAAAAATATTTCATACTATGAAAGAAAACTAAATATCAATTTTATGTGGGTATTCTCAGTAAGCATTCCAAACTCTAAACTAGATTTTGACAAAGCTAAATCTTACATTACATGAATTCTTCTTTTCTTTGTGAATGCTTCATCGCATCCGAACTTTGATTCCTCGATCTTCACTCCTTCTTGAGTATATGGTGTACTCTTTGTGCATGAGCTCTTGAATTAATGTGTCAGTCTCAAAACTTGACTTTGAGTCTTTTCTTGAAGCTAAGTATTAAAATCATGATCTTGTTAAACATGTAACTTAAACAATCATAACACCATTAGTACTATAACTAAATGAGATAATCATCATCAAAACTAAAGTGATAGATCTTCGGGCCAACAATCTCCTCATTTTTTATGATGACAAAACTCATGGAGTTATATATGCATGGAGTAGAGAAGAGCTCTATCAAAACTCCCTCTTAACTCATGCATAGATATAAAACATATAGATACTCAATAAAAAACTTTAATATCAAACAAATAAGAAAACATATATGCTTAAAACATATACATCATCTATATATAAAACTCTGGATTTCTCTCTCTTTTTCTTCAATTCATCAATAAAAGAGTAAACAAACATAGTAAAGTTATATGCGACATAAACTAATGACGAGGAGAGACATTAAGTTAATTCTTCCTGCATACATGCATTACATAGAGAAGTAATGACTAAATCTTAAACTACATAAGCGTATTATTTAATGGACAGATGGAGATGTTAAGCTCCCTTTACAAATTTGTACTGTATATAGAGAAGAGACCAAGCTCTTTTTTATAGAATACATTCATCATAAATTTACATATAGAGGAGACGTTAAGTTAAAACTCCTCTTTCATATAGGCAATACATGCATAACTAAATGTTATAAATGTCTGTAGAATCAAAAAGATGGATACCAAATTGTAAATAAAGACAATGCCAATTAAACATTGAGATCAATTGAGTTTACTACAAGATACAAGGATATATCAATTCAAACTCTATAAATGCATACAAGAGATGAACAATTTGAAAATGGTATTCATAAATAGCTTCCATCCAACCAAACCACCGACCTCCAAAACATAGAAACAGGGAGGTATATCAAGGCAAAACAAATAAGTCAATACAAGCCATAACAAAGATTCACAAATCAAACAAATAAGTCACGTAGAGTAGATTACAATCCATAATCCAAATTCACAAATCAACCAAAGAGTGTTTTGAAATTAAAAGTTATACATGCCATAAGTTTTTTGAAATAAAAAAAACATAATTCCGAGGATCTCCAAAGCTTCAACCATGCTCGCCAATGAAGCCAGCGCAGCACTACTAGAAAATCTGTCAAATTGCGTCGAATATTTACATCAAAAATAGACATTACGTCAAATTTTACAGCTTGCGTTGATTTTTGCGTCGAAAAAATTCGACGCAAAAGTCCTCGACGGAAATTTTGCATCAAAAATTTGCCGCAAGCTATAAATGTTGCGTCGAATTTTTGACGCAAATGGTTTTCTGTAAATTATGTGAAAATTAAATATTGCATCAAAATTTCGACGCAATATTTACATTTTGCGGCATAAATTCACCGCAAATGTTAAATAAAATAAATTTTACAAATTGAATTTACAATTGCATAGAAAATTGGCCGAATTAGTAACAGTTTGTCGTATTTTTGCCACAAATTATAAAATAAATTAAGCTTAAAATTTAAATATTTCATCAAAAAGTTTAGTCGACGCAATCTGTCAACTTTTAGATCTGCACAAAAAAAAAAAAAATTTTGGTTCAAAATACACTAATGTCCTATAATTGTATCGAAAAGTTATGTTTTCGACGCAATTTGACATCTGGTTCTAGAGTAATGCAGATTTTGAAAATTTTGGTGTAAAAATATAATCTGTCGTAACAAATTGCGTCGAATTTGTGATTTTCGACGCAGTTATGAGACATATATTGCGTCGAAAATGAAATTCGACCCAATTTGCTGATATTTTTGTTTTAAACTGCAGCTCACAACCTGCAGACATACCCACATACATTTCAATATCACCAATGTAACACCAAATATATCTCCAAATATACCAATATATACCCACATACATTTTAATGTCACCAATATATACCCACATACATTTTCAATATCACCAATATATAACCAAATATATCACTAATAAATTCAAGCTATCTCACCAAATAACACCAAATATTACCGATATATACAAAATCTCACAAATCCAAGTAATTTCACAAATCTCAGAAAATATAAGTAATATAAATCACAATTATATCACAATCTCACCTAAGCCTCGTCGTTATCTCTGTCACCAATGTTTGTCGCACCCGCTGCTAGGTTACCAGGCGCTTTGTTGACTCGTTGTGAACTCGCCCATGAACAGCTGCATCTCTCTTAGAGTAGCCTCCAAAACTGGAGATCCTTTGCCGGTCGGCCTTGACAACTGCCTCAGGGCCTTCGACCGCTGCCTCAGGGCCTCAGACTCCTGCCTCATGCCTGAACTGTTGCTCAAGCTGAGCAGTGTAAGCGTCCCTCCTAGCAGGCCCGGTGCCTCTAAGAACATCCACGTGCAGCCCGAACCTCGTCACATGTCCAATATTTTGAAGGTCACCGTGTGATGGTGGTGCTCTCGTCGTTG
>JAVJIF010030508.1:0-208822 GCA_038442645.1 Agave tequilana | reverse complement strand
TATATGCATGGAGTAGAGAAGAGCTCTATCAACTCCTTCTTAACTCATGCATAAATATAAACATATAGATACTCAATAAAAACTTTAAATATCAAACAAATAAGAAACATATATGCTTAAAACTATACATCATAATATATATAACTCTGGATTTCTCTCTCTTTTTCTTCAATTCATCAATAAAAGAGTAAACAAACATAGTAAAGTTATATGCGACATAAACTAATGACGAGGAGAGACATTAAGTTAATTCTCTGCATACATGCATTACATAGAGAAGTAATGACTAAATCTTAAACTACATAAGCGTATTATTTAATGGACAGATGGAGATGTTAAGCTCCCTTTACAAATTTGTACTGTATATAGAGAAGAGACCAAGCTCTTTTTTATAGAATACACTCATCATAAATTTACATATAGAGGAGACGTTAAGTTAAAACTCCTCTTTTCATATAGGCAATACATGCATAACTAAATGTTATAAATGTCTGTAGAATCAAAAAGATGGATACCAAATTGTAAATAAAGACAATGCCAATTAAACATTGAGATCAATTGAGTTTACTACAAGATACAAGGATATATCAATTCAAACTCTATAAATGCATGCAAGAGATGAACAATTTGAAAATGGTATTCATAAATAGCTTCCATCCAACCAAACCACCGACCTCCAAAACATAAATACAGGGAGGTATATCAAGGCAAAACAAATAAGTCAATACAAGCCAAAAGAAAGATTCACAAATCAAACAATAAGTCACGTAAAGTAGATTACAATCCATAATCCAAATTCACAAATCAACCAAAGAGTGTTTTGAAATTAAAAGTTATACATGCCATAAGTTTTTTGAAATAAAAAAACATAATTCCGAGGATCTCCAAAGCTTCAACCATGCTCGCCAATGAAGCCAGTGTCGGCACTACTAGAAAATCTGTCAAATTGCGTCGAATATTTAGATCAAAAATAGACATTACGTCAAATTTTTACAGCTTGCGTTGATTTTTGCGTCGAAAAAATTCGACGCAAAGTCCTCGACGGAAATTTTGCATCAAAAATTTGCCGCAAGCTATAAATGTTGCGTCGAATTTTTGACGCAAATGGTTTTCTGTAATTATGTGAAAATTAAATATTGCATCAAAATTTTGACGCAATATTTACATTTTGCGGCATAAATTCACCGCAAATTGTTAAAAAAAATAAATTTTACAAAATTGAATTTTACAATTTGCATCGAAATTGGCCGAATTAGTAACAGTTTGTCGTATTTTTGCCACAAATTATAAAATAAATTAAGCTTAAATTTAAATATTTCATCAAAAAGTTTAGTCGACGCAATCTGTCAACTTTTAGATCTGCACAAAAAATAAAAAATTTTGGTTCAAAATACACTAATGTCCTATAATTGTATCGAAAAGTTATGTTTTCGACGCAATTTGACATCTGGTTCTAGAGTAATGCAGATTTTGAAAATTTTTGGTGTAAAAATATAATCTGTCGTAACAAATTGCATCGAATTTGTGATTTTTGACGCAGTTATGAGACGTATATTGCGTCGAAAATGAAATTCGACCCAATTTGCTAATATTTTTGTTTTAAACTGCAGCTCACAACCTGCAGACATACCCACATACATTTCAATATCACCAATGTAACACCAAATATATCTCCAATATATACCAATATATACCCACATACATTTTAATGTCACCAATATATACCCACATACATTTTCAATATCACCAATATATAACCAAATATATCACTAATAAATTCAAACTATCTCACCAAATAACACCAAATATTACTGATATATACAAATCTCACAAATCCAAGTAATTTCACAAATCTCAGAAAATATAAGTAAAATAAATCACAATTATATCACAATCTCACCTAAGCCTCGTCGTTATCTCCGTCACCAATGTTGTCGCACCTGCTGCTAGGTTACCAGGCGCTTTGTTGACTCGTTGTAAACTCGCCCATGAACAGCTGCATCTCTCTTAGAGTAGCCTCCAAACTGGAGATCCTCTACCGGTCGGCCTCCGACAACTGCCTCAGGGCCTTCGACCGCTGCCTCAGGGCCTCAGACTCCTGCCTCATGGCCTGAACCTGTTACTCAAGCTGGGCAGTGTAAGCGTCCCTCCTAGCAGGCCCGATGCCTCTAAGAACATCCACGTGCAGCCCGAACCTCGTCACATGTCCAAATATTTTGAAGGTCACCGTGTGATGGTGGTGCTCTCGTCGTTGCATCTGCTACCGCCACATCATAATTCCTCTCGAGTTGGAGCTAAAAATTAACAGAGATATTAAAAGTATAATTAGATTTTCATCATTTTCATAAAATATAAGGATATATAAATAAATTTTTAATATTTACACCAACAGACATGGCTTCGTCGGTGACTGGTTTGCCCCCGGTGCGAGGCATGGGAAGCTCGCCCTTAGGAGCATCGAGCACATCGACCTTCAAGAATTTTTTGTTGTAGATCTCCTTTGCGTTCGGCTCCCTCCCGCAGGCCTTCCTCTAATAGAAATAAAAAATTTTAAAAATTAACTTAAATAGCAAATATGCTATAAAACAAAATGAATATAAATTTATACGTACAAATTCGCCCTTTCACACAGAAAGAGCGTCTCTACCCATCCTATGCGGCAAGTCATTTGCAGCACGAGAGGCTTTACATTTTTCCCTCCTCGACTATAAATTTAAAAATAAACAAGTCAGTTAATTTTAGGCATAATAATATGTAAACAATTCATAATTTTTTATTTTACTAATCCACTCCTATTGTCCTGACTGTTCTTTTCATATGTCGACAAGAGATTCATCCAAGTCTCACTGTCGACTCTGTCCGTCTGCAATACAGTAGCATCATCTATGGACCCTGACAGCGATCAAATGTACGACGTAGGGAATGATTTTTGTTGTCGTTCCACTTCTTCCTGGCATTATCATTGAATCACTTGTGAAACTTTCTTGGAATATCCCCGCATTATTCCAAGTCGGCAGTGAAAAATCACCCTACATATCACACAATGTCACTTGGATTAAAATCTCAATAAGTATAAATATAACATAAAATCTTAATAAAGCATGACACAACTTACAGCCAATTCATGATATAATGCTTCAATTCTCCCTGAATTTTTGCGGTCATGCCAAGTCAGGGTCAGAGAAAACTCATCGCAATGGCAGACATGACGATTAATGTGACCTGAGAGTGCATCGTAGTGAGGGCCAAACGGGTAACCATCTCCATCAATCTGGAACGGGCCAACTGGCCTGGTTTTTCTCCTGGACTGGCTAGAGGATGATGTTGCCATTTAGAAGACATGTGTTTTACAATTATATAATCTAGATATAAATTTGGTCAGTCGTACAATAGATATATGTAAGTCAACATAGAAAATAAAATGCACAACATATAAAGTTAAGCAGTCATATAATACATGCAACTAGCTTATCTCAAGAAATAAAGTACATATTTGCAACTAGATAATCTCCAAACATAAAATAAAAGAAGTCGAACATTAATACTATGTTACATTGAAAATTTCAATATATAATTAAAATTAAAGTGGAAAAAAATCAGAATACATTTAATTTCTTACTCTTCCATAGGGTCAACACTGTAGTAGAAGCAGACGCCACATTAGGATCAGTTCAGATGGGCATTACCTCCAAGCATTCACCTTCGGTACTTAAATCAAAGGTTTCTCTTGGTTTTGTGACAATAGGCACCACTGAAGGTTTATCCAATGATCCGGCACGAAAAATACTTGCAATACCAGAGAAGGTAGAATAAAGGGACAAGTTTTCTTATTTGACCTTGTAAAGTTAACAAGTGTGAAGCCATGTTTGTTTGGTTTGTTCTTGTTGTTATCAGCCCAGTCACACTCAAACAGAATGATCTTCCTGTGCCCCGCATTAAATGATAGTTCAATGATATTTTTGACCACCCCGTAATAAGTAATAAGTCCTTCCCTCGGGTCATTATTATGCACACTTGCGTAGCTTGTCGTCGTCGCCATAACAATAACTCTGCTATTTTGAGTACAGTTAGACTCTTCAGATGACTTCTTGCGAAATTTGAAACCTTGTATATCAAAGTTTTTGTATGTCTTGACTTTAAATTCAGGAGACCAAGATAGAGTTAAAAAATCTGCATCTATTCCGACCTCTCATGTAGCCTATTTAGTTAAACAAGATTATTTCACAAATTCATTAGACTAGAGCTATGTGAAAATATATTGTTGATAACACTTACACATTCTCTGAATCATATTTGAAATTCCTTATCCTGTGCATTTTGAACAAGCCATTTATAATTAGAAGCTCTCGTTGAGAATATGTCCTTATGATTTCCCGGTTTTGTCTGCAAGATATATATGATATGTTGAGACAATTCACAATTGTTTAAACTTGCGAAAGCTTATAATTTGTATGGTATAACGTACTCAATATGAGGGGTAACTTCATGACAGTTAAATTAGCAATTATTGTCACTCCCCGCTTCCCAAAAATACGTGGAAACGGAGTCGCGATGAGAGTCGGCAACGTATATACGCGAGTAAAATATCCCACGTATATACGCTAAGCCGAAAGTAACCCGAACAAGCTATAAATTGAACCATAATAATCAACGATCTGTGCAAAAATACATATAAAGGCTACACATGATCTCAAATGAAATAAGGAATAGAATAGAAGCTAAGTGTGATATACTGGAATCAAAGAATAATAGCAAGAATAAAGAAAGAAAGAATTCCAGAATCAAAAGGAGAGAAACTCCAACTTCTCGCAAAGCGTACGAGCACACGAACACCTGAACAATATAAGAAAATGTTCAATAACCTAAACATGCGAATCCAGGGTCGTCAGAAGTGACCTAATGAGTGTGTGTATGTAAAGAGGAATGCTCGTGCATAAAAAGCAATGTAAGCAAGAACAACATGATACTGAAATAAAAGATAACAAGATAACCAATATAAAGGACAAAGTTATGAACGATATATAACTGACGTCATGATAAAAAGAAGACAACAGATGTCAAGATGTGTATCCTAGTAATGTCACTAATCTGGTATACAATTCAGTCATGAGTACAATCATATGGTCTATCAATATATATGTACAGTCAGGTGATTATAGTTAGTCACAATATTCTATAAACAATTTATTTTATCATTTATTATGACAGTGAACACCAATTGCCATCAATAGAAGAGACATTGTCCATGCTTTAGGTGAGTTCCCTACATACCCGAAACCACGGCCCAATCACCTGGCGCTGAATCAGGTCCTACCGCTAGGTAGTCAATAACAATAACAATAACAGTGTGTCAATAACAATGACAATATGAACAATACGGGATGTCAGTCATCCCCCGGAACCCTGCAGTGGAACCGTATCTCGGCTGCGCAACCTGTATCCTTGGTCACCCAAAATACAGACGTTATCTCCTCCATCAATTTTCCCAATCCCAGTGTAAGTTATCAATTTACATTATTATTTATTTTAGATAAGACAATCAATATCCATGTTACTTATAATGCTGAGACGATGCGGTGACAATAACGGTACAGTATAACAGTCAACAGTAATCGTATACACGGTGAACAATATCAGTAACAGTGAACGGTAATAGTAACCGTGTATACGATGAACAATAGGACTGTACAGGGTGTTACTGTCAAACAATCTTTTCCCAGTAACTTTCAATAATATGCATAGTATTGTTATCAGGTAGATGTCATGTATAGTCAATCAAGTTTTCAAGGGTATCATGATGTCCAGGATCAAGATTAATATACAACATTTATTTAAGGGAGATAAATACATCTGCAAGGCAAATTCATTTTGTATATATACATATGTGGATTTGAATAATAGTTAGCGGGTGTAAATAATCATGAACAATTATTTACGTGCATGAGCAGTAATTAAACATGAACACTATTTAAACATAAAATAACATTAATTTGGAACAAGTTAAAAGCATTGACGTGAAATAATACCAAAAACTCAATAAATAAACAAAAAACACTCACATGGACTTATCACGAGTCTGATAACCAATTCAAAGAATCTACATTAAATACATATGAATTTTATATAAGATATCGAATTTACATTTATTGAATTTTACATAAGATATCTTATTTGATGTTATTCAGTATTTTAATTTAAATACGGATGGTTCAGATTTTTAACAAGGTTGCAGGATGATACACTGAGTTTGTAAGATTATTCAGGTTTTATTTACTGATTTTTGTGGGGTTTAAATGGTTAAAAACGTGCAATTTTCTTAACGGGTCTGAATGTTGAAGTAGCGGGTTTCTACTTAGAAAATAGAGTTTCAGTCCAATATGATTTACAATTAACCCCAAAATTTTTCAGTAGATGTTAGGGGTTATCTAGATATTTATTCCTATTTTTATTTATTTTTTTCAAATTTTTATCTAACCAAAAATTGTTTTTCAATAACTTAACGGGTCTGTTTTTATATTTGGGTCGGGTTAAATGAATTAGAACCCAAAATCTGTGGGCTGCACTGCAATTTGGGCTTCCGAATATTGGGCTGCAAATAATTTGTATTTTATTTTCTTTTCAATTCTGTTTTCTGGCCTGGCCCAATAAGCCAGGCCCAGTTTCCTTTTTTTCATTATTTTTCCTTTTTATTTCTTTTCTTTTGGGCTAGGCCAATGATGGCCCAGTTTCCTTTTTCTTTTTCTTTTTTTTTTGTGGGCCTGGGCCAGTGGCGGCCCAGTCCCCTTCTTTTTTTTCCTGGGCTTGGGCCAGTAATCCATGCCTGGATTGTTTTCATATTTATTCTTTTTTTTCCTTTTAGACTTGGGCCTGTAGCGGCCCAGTTCCTTTTTATCTTTTTTTTTTGTAATGGACTTGGCCCAGTTTGGGGGGCCGAATTTGGAGGGCTGCTGCACTCGGCAGCAGCCCTTTCTCCTTTTCTTTTTTTTTTTTCTTTTTTTTTATTGTTCAGTTTACAATTAAATTTCATCTTTTTTTTTTAAATCTAACTAGGGTAATAATATATTACTTTTATAGGTTTTATTTAAACAAAGGCAATGTTTTTAATGAAAAAGATTTATGGGAAGATGAATCTAGGCTTGATAATTTCAATTTAATTAGAATTTTTAATCCACACAAATTCATTCTATTTATATTATTGGATGAATTTTCAGTTTCATAAAATAAGGGACTTTAAATCATGATATGTTATTAAACTTTAATTCATATAAATTTAGATATTAAGGGAGATCTAGGTTTCATAACAAGAATAGAATTTTTTTTATCATGCTATTTCAATTAAATAATTTAACCCATAAAAATTAAATTTTTACTTATTTGGATTTAGCCTGCTTCTCAATCTCCACGCCTCCTTCTCAACCTCCACGCCTCGAACCCGTTCCTGTCACGATCAACTCCAATTCCAGGGATGTTGAAGAGGATGAGAAATGATAGGTTGGGAGTTCTTTCTGATTGTCGTTCTTTTTTTCTTTTTCTTTTTTTTTTTGACGGAGGCAGGAGAAGAAAGTTACAGGATAAGATCTTTTAGGATTTTTAGTAATCAGGCTGTTAAGATAAGATTCCTAAACATCTCTTGAGATCTTTCAGTTAGAATTTGAAACTTATATTGGCTTTAGATTTGTTTAAATAAATTAGACTTCCAACCTAATCACAGGCCAATGTGGCATTATAGTTTTGGTATTAAGATTTGGTAAAAGGACAAGAGTTCAAAACTTGGAATAAACAATTTAAGCACACAATTATATATAATTATTTATTTTTTGTTTAAACTTTATTTATTTATTTATTTTGTTTTATTTTACTTTATTTTTGGGTATGAGTTAAATGGGTTATTGTTTATCAAATAATTGGATTATGGGTTGGAAAAGAAGATCAATTAGGAATAATACTAACAATAACATAATAATAATAATAATACTGTATAAAATGTAACGCATATATATACTTGTATAAAATGCAAATCAAAAACATATGCACTTAATATGTATGCAAATATATTTATACACCTGTACAAAATAAATTAATCAATAATAATAAGTAATCTAAATAAAATTAATAAAAGTAGAAATACAGTATTTTTAGTTAGGAGATATTACATTCTACCCACCTTATAAAAAATTTCGTCCTCAAAATTTCAATAAAGCAGGGAATGATGAAAGAATTAAAGTCCAGGAGAGAACAAACTAGCTTCCACGTCGCCTCGTCGGGACACCACGATTCCGCTGCGCGCTCTGATCTCTGCTACCAGCTTTAGAATGGAGTGACCAATTCCAAAAGAAAGGTTCAGAAAAATAGAATAGATAAGGAGAATAGGAATCAAGATGGAACCAAGATTATTCTAGAAAAAGATGCGATCAGAGAGATCGAAAGATCAAAGAGATAGATTTTCAAAGGGAGGATAGTTAATTTCAAGTGGACTCAATATCATTGTGTTAATTCTATATGTATATTGCAGAGTAATTATAACTCGTTCAACTTACCGGTAAGAATCAAGTCCGTTTTATGTCGAACCTGGCTCCGATACCAAGAAAACCCTGTCACGCCCCGCTTCCCAAAATACGTGAAAACGGAGTCGCGACGAGAGTCGGCAACGTATCTACGCGAGGAAAATACCCCACGTATATACGCTAAGCCTAAAGTAACCCGAACAAGCAATAAATCTGAACCATAATAATCAATGATCACTGCAATAATACATATAAAGGCTACACAAGATCTCAAATGAAATAAGGAATATAATAGAAGATAAGTATGATATACAGGAATCAAAGAATAATGGCAAGAATAAAGAAAGGAAATAACACCAGAATCACAAGGAGAAACTCCAACTTCTCGCGAAGCGTACGAGCACACGAACACCTGAACAATATAAGAAATGTCCAATACCCTGGACGTGCGAATCCAGGGTCGTCAGAAGCGACCAAATGAGTGTGTGTAAAGAGGAATGCTCGTGCATAAAAAGCAATGTAAGCAAGAACAACATGATAACTGAAATAAAAGATAACAAGATAACCAATATAAAGGACAAAGTTATGAACGATATATAACTAACGTCATGATAAAAGAAGACAACAGATGTCAAGATGTGTATCCTAGCAATGTCACTAATCTGGTAAACAGTCCGATCATGAGTACAATCATATGGTCTATCATATATATGTACAGTCATGTGATTATAGTCAGTCACAATATTCTATAAATAATTTATTTTATCATTTATTATGACAGCGAACACCAATTGCCACCTGTAATAGACGCATCTCATACTACGCCTACTACACGTGTCAATCAGGGTCCTGAATTCTTGAAATCAAAAGAAGAGACATTGTCCATACTTTAGGTGGGTTCTGTACATACCCGGAACCACGACCCAATCACCTGGCGCTGAACCAGGTCCATGTCATATGTTCGTGTTATGTCTGTGCCCCGTGTCTATGTCCTTACTTCATATACATGTCTGTGTCTGTGTCCTTGTCACATGTTTGTATCTCGTGTCATTGTCCATATCTGTGTCCGTGTTCGTGTCCATGTTCGTGTCCCAAGTACAGTGCAAGTGTAAAAATAACATATACTTGTGACAATCTAAATAAGTTGTATTAAAAAATAGAATTATTTGATAAAAATTTTACATGCGGTGGAGGAAGGTGGTGGCCAATCGGGAAGAGTCGGGGGAGGGAGGAGGAGGGAGGAGGTGCGGGGGAGGGAGCGCTGGGGAGGAGGTGCGGAGGAGGGAGGGGAAGGTGGCCAGAGGAGGGGGAGGGGGCCAGGGGAGGTTGTCGAGGGAGGGAGGGGGGAGGTGCAGGGAGGGGCGGGGAGGGGAGGTGGCCCGCGGGAGGGGCTGCAGGGAGGGGGAGGTGGCCGGGGGAGGGGGAGGGCCGGTGAAGGAAGGGGGAGGTAGCCAGGGGAAGGAGAGGGTCGGGGGAGGGAGGGGGGAGATGGTCGGGGAAGGCAGGGAGAAGGTGCAGGGAAGGGGTGGGCCGGGGGGAAGGGTAGGTGGCCGAAGGGGTAAGGGCTGCGGGGAGAGGAGGTGGCTGGGGGAGGGCGAGGGAGAGCCGGGTGGAGGGTAGGGGGACGCCAGGGAGGAGGACGCTGGGGAGGGGAGTGGGACATCGGGGAGAAGGACGTCGGGAAGGAGGAGGGGACGCCGAGTGGAGAGAGTTTTTAGGGAGTGGAGAAGAGAGAGAAAAGACCCAATTCACCCTAAATCGCATCAATTTGCGTCAAAATTTTTTTTGGCGCAACTTGTAAAATATTGCATCGAAAACATAATTTGAAGCCATATTTTTGACATCATATGTAAAACATTGTGTCCACAATTCAACGCAATATGTCCCGGGATTTTCCACCAAAAAATCCCGTGATCTTTTATTTTGCGTTAAAAATTTGACACAATATTTTACAAGTTGCGTCGAAAATTCGACATACACATTCCGGGAATTTTTTTCCAAAAAAGTAGCAGGGATTTTCAATTTACGTCAAAAATTTGACGCAATTTGTCATTTATTCTTATTATTTAATTAGTGACGTCTATTTTTTTTCATTTGCGTCAAATTTGTGATAATTTGACGCAAATATTTTTTCATAATATTTTTTGACGCTATTTTTCTGCCACAAACTAACAGTTTTCTAGTAGTGCAGGCCCAAAGAATGGATCATCTAGAGAATCGACAACTGGATGATATACACCTGTCGGCTCACTCGGTACAGTCCAATGATCAAAAGGAGGACCTTTAGGAGGCAGAGGAAGTGAGTATCCATGAGGTTTTAGTAGAGGCCACTCGTGCTTAGAGTAGATGATATCATTACACTCTTGGAGATATTGAATAGCTGAGCAAATGTGAGCTACAGAATTTTGAAATTCTTCTTGGTTACCAAGTATCTTTTTAGAAGAAGTGTGTGTGACTGAGTGAGAGAGAATTCATCTTGTCCATTAAAGCTGAGAGTTGATCAGAGGAGGAGGACGAACCATAGTCAAATAGTGGAGCAGGTTGTGCTTCAGGGATTTGAGCACGAGCTCCTACTTGCATCTTTTTGAGGAGGGTACGATCGATATTAGCAGAAGAAGAAAAAGCAGTCTCTCTAGACATATTAATTTTGAAATATCTCAAAAGATGAGTAATCATCATCCCAAAGGGAAGATTCCTATTCTAGATCAGAAGGTTCTCAGAGAGCATACAATCAATGATAAGCTTGGGGATATTGACTCTAATGCCATTCAGAAAGCAATAGATAAGAAGTAGAATAAACCCCTAGCATGACTATACTCCCCTGATTTTGGAAGTATGTTGTAAAAGATTATCTTGACAAGAACTTGGGAAATGAGAGTAAAGTATTTCACTTCCTCATTCTTAACCAAAGCCGAGTTTTCACTATTGTGAAGTCAGTAGGAAGTGATGAGAGAAGATTCATTGCAGGGTAATTCTCAAAAGATCCCAAAATCATGGTTATATATGTCAACACCCTCAGAAGAGAGGTGGAGAATGCGAGCAAATACTTTCATGGGCATGTTAATCTCATAATTACCAACCCTAGAGTGAATCACATTATCCTCAAAAGACAAATTGGAGTAAAATAGAATCACAACATTAGGGTAGACTTGTTCCTTAATTAAAATAAAATATTGTAGGCTATTGTTCTTAAGAATGGAAGCAAGATTAAGATGTCTAAAATCACTGATGACAACTGATCAACCAAAAATAACTATTTTCTTACATAACATGGTATACTTGAATTGAGCATGAGAAGAAACAAATTGATTATTAAAAGATCTAGCTTTAGGGTAAGATTTCTTGGATTTATCATGCTTGTTGGTGCGAGATCGCTTAGATGAAGACATAGTGAATAAGATGTAAGATATTAAATCAACTTTATGCGGATTAATAGCCATGGATCTAGAATCAATCATCTCAAGAAATCGAATGCATAATTAAACAATACTAAATCATCATACCTGTAGCCATTGATGAACTGAAGAAAATAGATGGGTGAAGACTTTGATCCTTCTCTTTAATCCTGCAAGAAACCCTAATGCAGACCCTTCTTCTCTCTGTCTCCTTTTCTTTTCACAACCTTGCAATTCTGATGGATTCAATAATTCTCACAAAATAATGAGCCTAGGTTATATTCTTTTCAGAAGGAGAGAAGAGGGTCTAACATTTACTAAAATAACCTCTGAGATAAAACCACCCATCATGGTTCCTTTATACCTCATGTGATTATTAACTTATATATAAATGTAACTTTAATATGGGCATCTTTAATATCAGTTAACTTTAATTAGGAATCCAATTAATTAACCAAGGTTAGTGGGCCACCTTAATGTGAGACTAACATTCTCCCACTTGGACCACTAAACCGATTAGGTTAAAACTTTAGAAAACAAATAAAAGAAAAGACTCATTTTTTCAAAACATTTTGACTTCATTGGATTCCATACTGAAAAACTTTGACACGTGATCACGAATTTTAAAAACAACAACTGATAAGCCCAAATTATGAAATACTGTAATACTGCAATTAGCTTGGACCACCAATGCGAGTCATAGCGGTTATACAACATCTATGTCATACTCCCTTCTATGTACCACAACATTGATAACCCTTACTAATTGAGTCCATAACCAAAATGACCCCTGTAATTGTCTTATTAAGACTTTTTTCTGTTTAACAAACATCCATACATAATATGTGCACACATAATTGGATAATAGGAAATACAGAAACAAACTTTTATTGCGCAATATTGTCAATTATACAAGTACCAAAACATACATTTACAGATTGCTCAAAAGACCCATCCTAACAATATGTTCCTTGAATGTCTTTGGAGGCAATCCCTTGGTCATTGGATCAGCAACCATTAAAGTGGTACTTATACTTTCAATTGACACCTTCTGTTTCTGAACTCTTTCTCTAACCACCAAGTACTTAAGTTCCATGTGTCTGGAACCATTAGAGTACTTACCATTCTTAGAGAAAAAAACGGCTGCTGTATTATCACAAAATATCTTCAGCGGCCTGGCAATAGAGTCAACTACACCAAGTGCTGAGATAAAATTCCGTAACCATAATGCATGATTCGAGGCTTCAAAACAAGCTATGAACTCAGCCTCCATCGTGGATGAAGCAGTGATAGACTGCTTTACACTCTTCCACGAGATTGCCCCACCTGCTAGCATGAATATGAAGCCTGAAGTAGACTCCTGCTATCTGGGCAACCAGCAAAATCTGAGTCCGAATAGCCGATCACTTCCAACTGATCTGATCTCCTATATGTGAGCATATGGTCCTTCGTCCCTTGAAGATACCGCATTACCTTCTTAGCTAATTTCCAGTGCTCCATTCCTGGATTGCTCTGGTATCTTCCTAACATCCCAACAGCAAAACTGATATCTGGCCTGGTACAAGTGTGTGCATACATCAAGCTCCCAACAGCTGATGCATATGGAACTTTCTGCATTTGACCCTTTTCTAAGTCATTTCTAGGACAGTGGCTCCCACTTAATTTGTCACCCTTCATGATGGGCGCACAACTGGTTGAACACAATTCCATATGAAATCTTTCCAAGACTCGATTTGAAATAACCTTTCTGAGACAGTCCTAGCAATTCTCGAGATCTATCCCTGAAGATCTCTATGCCAATAACATAAGTTGCCTCACCCATATCAACCATCTGAAAGTTCTTGGTAAGATAGCTTTTAGTTCCATACAGCAAACCAATATCACTACTGGCTAACAAGATATCATCCACATACAGAACCAAAAAGATAAACTTGCTCCCACTGATCTTTAGATATATACACTGATCAACAGTGTTTTCTGTAAATTCAAAAGAGGTAATGGTATCATTAAACTTTATTTACCATTGCCTGGAAGCTTGTTTAAGTCCGTATATGGATTTCTTTAATTTGCAAGCCAAGTGTTCTTGTCCTTTCTTTGCGAACCCTTCAGGTTGCTCCATGTAAATTTCCTCATCCAAATCTCCATTCAGAAAAGCTGTTTTCACATCCATTTGATGTAACTCCAAATCATAATGAGCTACAAGGGCCATAATGATTCTAAGAGAGTCTTTCTTTGATACTGGAGAGAAGGTTTCTCTATAGTCAATGCCTTCTTTCTAAGTGAAACCTTTAGCCACAAGTCTGGCCTTATATCGTTCGATATTGCCTTTAGAGTCGCGCTTGGTCTTAAAGACCTATTTACACCCGACTTTCTTACAGTTATCAGGCAATTCGACCATATCCCAGACTTTGTTATGGTCCATAGATTTCAACTCTTCATTCATAGCATCAACCCATTTACTAGAATCATTGCATTCTATGGCTTGTGAAAATGAAACTGGATCTTTATTTATCCCAATATCATAATCAGATTCCTGTAGATACACCACATAATCATCTGAAATGGCAGATCTTCTTTCCCTTTGAGATCTTCTCAAAGCTGCCGGTTGTGGTGGTTCTACAACATTTTCAATGGCGATATCCTCATGGAGTGGTGAACCAATATCATAATGTTGTTCTGGTATCTCAGTTTGATGATCAAGCTGAGGGACAACAATTTCTCTTGAAAGAAAGGGTATTGGGATATTTACCCTTATCACCTCAAGATCTACCTTTCTTGGTTCATCACTCCCACTAATTTCACCATTCTCAAGGAATCTGGCATTACCAGATTCAACAATTCTTGTACTATGGTTAGGACAATAAAATTTGTACCCTTTAGACTTTTCTGGATAACCAATGAAATACCCATATATTGTTCTTGAGTCTAATTTCTTTTCTTGTGGATTATATATTCTAGCCTCTGCTGGATAACCCCAAACATGTAAATGTCTTAAACTGGGTTTCCTACCAGTCCACAACTCGAAAGGAATTAGGTACATTAGAGAAGCTCATCATGCTCCTAACCATATTCATAAGTGTTCGGTTTCGCCTTTCAGCAACACCATTCTGCTGAGGCGTACCTGGCATTGTGTATTGAGCACAAATACCATGCTTTTCTAGAAATTTGGCAAATGGGCCAGGATGTTGTCCTGACTCATCATATCTTCCATAAAATTCACCACCTCGATCTGATCTTATGATTTTAACTTTTCTATCTAATTGTCTCTCGACTTCTGTAATGAACACCTCAAGGATGTCAACAGCCTGAGACTTTTTATTAATTAGATATACATAACCATAACGTGACAGATCATCTATAAAGGTAATGAAATATCTCTCTCCTGTGAAACATGGAATGGAGAGTGGTCCGCAAATATCTGTATGAATTATTTCAAGAAGCTCTTTACTTCTTATGGCACCTTTCTTGGTGTGTTTGGTTTGCTTTCCTTTTATGCAATCCATACACACATCAAAATCAGTGAAGTCTAGGTTATCCAAAATCCCATTCTTCACTAATCTTTCAATTCTATCCCTGGAGATATGCCCCAGTCGTCTATGCCACAAGATAGAGGAATTTTCATTGATTAAGCCACGTTTAATACCAACATTCGAATGCAGAGATAAAAGAGATTGTGCAAACTCATCATTCAATGAAATTTTATATAAACCATCACATAAAATTCCATGTCCAACCGACATTGAATTATACATTAAACTGAGTTTTTCACAACTGAATAAAACAGAATATCCAACAACATCTAATTTGGATAATGACATTAAGTTCCTAGAAATTAAAGGTACATAAAAAGTGTCCTCAAGATTCATCTGATGACCCGTCTCTAAGAGTAGTCGGTAAGTACCAACAGCCTCGACCTCCACTTTAAGACGGTTCCCCATAAAGACAAATCTCTCACTTTCCTTCGGTTTTCGGGTTGTAAGGAATCCCTGCATTGAATTAGTTATGTGAGTTGTGGCTCCAGAGTCAATCCACCAACTATTAGAAGGAACTTCAGCAAGATTTGATTCATAACATACAAAAGAAAGATTCATACCTTTCTTTTCGAACCAAGCTTTCCTCTTGTTGCAGTCCTTCTTCACATGTCCCTTTCTGCCACAGAAGTAGCATTTGACAGTGAAAACCTTTCCATGACCGTGGCTACTTTCCCCATGGTCATTCCCTTTCTTTGATGGAAACCTCTTACCTCTTCCATATTTACCTTTCTTATGGATAGCCCCTTGAGTTACTGCCAACACTGAGTGATGCCCTTCTTGCCTCAGTCTCACTTCCTCTTGTACACACATACCAGTCAGCTCATTCAGATTCCACTTATCCTTATGAGTATTGTAGTGAATCTTGAATGCTCCGAACTGAGGAGGAAGTGAGTTGAGGATGAACTGTACCAAGAAGGACTCATCCACTTTCATTCCCAGTGATCCTAACTTCGCAGCCTTATTAGTCATATTTAGAATGTGTTGTTGAACTCCTCTATTACCATCATATTTCATGGTGGTAAGTTCAGCCATAAGGGTGCCAGCTAATGACTTATCTGCAGACTTAAATCGGTCTTTAACAGCACTTAAAAGTTCAGATGCATTAGTAGTATGTGGGAGTGAAGTCTTGATGTTATTGGCAATGGTCATCTTGATGAACATGAGACTGAGTCTATTCGACCTTTCCCAAGCTTTGGCATGGCTAGCCTGTTCTGCTGTACTTTCAGCAGTCACTTCATCAGGTTTCTCTACCAAAAGAGCCATGTCTAGGTCCAGAACACCCAGTGTAAATTGGACATGTTCAAACCACTCAGAGAAGTTTGTACCATCCAGGGCTGGAATGCTAGTTGCATGAGTGTGAAGGGAAGTGGGAACGTTCACTGAAACAAAATAGGACATAGCTCACATTAAGGCCTCGAATCAATACAAAACTTTAAATTTAATGAAGATGAACTATTGATATCACTTTGATTCCTCCTTTGGGCGAAACCTAAGCATATCCAGTGTTCACTCTTTAGGTGAGACTCTTTTATCACCTATGTAGGTCTAATATAATTTATGCTACTTAGACAGTAAGTCATGTTACCTTTGGGTATCCAATTCTACACCACTAAGTTGCATAAATTACACTACCCTACCCCGGTTCCTAATTATTTGAAAGAGACTTTCCTTTGGGCCAGTCCCAATCTCCTAACTAGAACCGCCATCGAGAGTATTATTGTCTTTAATGTCACTTACATTGACAAGTCTTTTATGTAGTTGTATATTCATAAGGTTTACTAACATAGGTCACTTTGGCAACTACTAAATCAATAAGCCTTATGAATACAAAACTAACCAATAATATTCTCTAATCTTTTATTTGAGTAATACTATAATACTCCAATTCTATTACTTGACCAACATCAATCAATATTAACACAACAACTTAAATGTGTAACTTACATTTATGATTGAAATTATACCAACACTAGTCGACTGGTCAAGGAACTACTAGTCGACTTGGAACAATATAAGTCGACTATAGTGGGAGTTCCAGTCGACTAGAGTCAAATCAAGTCGACTTGGGGTCAAGTCAAGTCGACTAACTATTATCAAGTCTAGTCGACTAGGTCAAGGTAATAAGTCGACTATACTTGTTATTAGTCGACTGATCATAAATTAAGTCGACTCCTGAAGTCAACAGAGAGCTCCCAACTTTCGAGTCACTCTGTTAGTCGACTTGGGCAAAATTATAAGTCGACTATACCCTAATTAGTCGACTACTCAAAATATCAAGTCGACTATACATTTTATTAGTCGACTACTCAAAGTGATTAGTCGACCACTGTACCGAAACAGAGAGTTCTTAAGTTTCTGGAAAAAATACTTAGTCGACTAGTGTTTCGGGCTAGTCGACTAATAGTCGACGAAGCTGTTATCAAAGGCAGTTCCAGATTACCGACGGAAATATTAAATTAGGGAAAATTAGGGTTAATAATTCCTGAAATTTGATCCCAATTAATTGCATAATTTGAGGAATATTAACAGTATATTAGGGTTATTAAATCCTCTACAAATTCTACAATTAAAAGATCAAAAAATTGATTTTTATGAATTGTTAATCAAAAAACCCTAATTACCCATAATCCTTAATCCAAGATGTATTGATTCTAAAACCCAGGCTCTGATACCAAATGTAAGATATTAAATCAACTTTATGTGGATTAATAGCCATGGATCTAGAATCAATCATCTCAAGAAATCGAATGCATAATTAAACAATACTAAATCACCATACCTGTAGCCATTGATGAACTGAAGAAAATAGATGGGTGAAGACTTTGATCCTTCTCTTTAATCCTGCAAGAAACCCTAATGCAGACCCTTCTTCTCTCTATCTCCTTTTCTTTTCACAACCTTGCAATTCTGATGGATTCAATAATTCTCACAAAATAATGAGCCTAGGTTATATTCTTTTCAGGAGGAGAGAAGAGGGTCTAACATTTACTAAAATAACCCCTGAGATAAAACCACCCATCATGGTTCCTTTATACCTCATGTGATTATTAACTTATATATAAATGTAACTTTAATATGGGCATCTTTAATATCAGTTAACTTTAATTAGGAATCCAATTAATTAACCAAGGTTAGTGGGCCACCTTAATGTGAGACTAACATAAGATACAATTAAAATAGAAATAGGATTTGAAATGAATTGAAATTTGAAAAAAAAAAAAGGGAAGAGAAATTGAGAGATTTACCCAAATTAGTAGAAGATCACTTCCACAAATCACCACATGAGGAAGAAACCAAACAAATATTAGAGAAATTATGAAGAAATTTGGAAAAACAACTGGTAGAAGAAAGATGGGTTGAAAGGGAATTCAACTGCAAAAGAGAGGAGGAAGAAATTTGGGGATCTAGGGTTTTTAAAACAGTTATTATAGGGCAGAATTCGACGGGAGGTCGACTGTCCCTCGTATCTGCAAATAATGCAGACTTTGCAGTCGACCGAGGGCCGACTGACAGAGAGTTACATAGACCTCTCTGAATATCAGTCAGCCGGTCCGAGAGTTCACTGACTCTCTCAGACCTCAGTCAATTGAGACTGTCCCCCAAAAAAAAATATTTTATTTTTATTTATAAATGAGTTTGGTTTTAAATTAAATTCTAAAATAAATTGATAGTATAAAAATTGCTTATTAAATACATCTTGAAAATAAATTGACCATCAATTATTAATGAAAATTATTATCATAAACAATTAAATGTTCAAAAATTAAACCAAATTTTCCAAAATTTTTGAAAATTTAAATAGACCATTTTACCAATTAATTTTTAATTTAACAATACTAATCAATTAACTACCAATTAAAGCAAATCCATCTTAAATCATCATAAAATCATAAAATTTGGTATAAAACAAATTAATTCAAGATTCATAAAGGATAACTGTACAAGTATTTAAATCACGAATTAAATTATGTATTAACCATCAATTACAATAAATGAAGCCGTATAACCTTGACAAGTTCTTAACTTCTCCTCATGATTCATCTTGATTATGAGTTGAGGTGCTCAAATGCTTTCTAGATGTTGTGCTTGATGAACAATAAAATTATATCAGCAAGATTGTTTATATAAACTAATACACATGCATGAATAATAAAGTCAAGCAACTCATCATCAATAAGCATGAAATTCACATATAAAGTCTAAATTATCATCATGATATCTAAATAATATAAATAAAAACTTAAATAGACGGAGATGTTACATATACAATTTTAACTAGCAATCTCCATTGTCACAAAGATGGTGTTTCCACCTTATTTCCTTGATAGTGATGCACTAAATAGATTTATCCTTCGAGTTCAAAATATACCCACTATCAAGGCACCAACTCCTCTTATGTCTTGGAGGAGGACACTCGTGCATTAAGTAAAATTGGAGTATTCTTTAGTACCCATATCATTTTGGGTCCTTGAGGGCTAGTGTCTTTTCAAATTCAAATATTTTTATTCCTCAAATTCAATCTACTATAACATAATTGTGCAAGATGGCCCTTTCGGCCACAATGTGTATATATGTACACTTTGTTATACAAATAAGCTTGATGTTTGCGTGTTGTGTTTTGTGAACGTACTTTGTGTGTTGTGCTAATATAAAATATTTCCCTTGAGTTTTTCTCTTTGAAAACAGAGTCAATCTTGTTTAAATCAAAAGCACATTTTTTTCGAGTCTCGTCCAAAACAATCATTCTCTTTTTCATGCAATCAATCTCATTTTTGTTTAAAATAATTTTAGGGCTTTTGCCCTTGCAAACAATTATCAAACTCAAAATCTTTTTTCACTTTTTCAAAACAAGTAGACAAATTCTTTTCTTTCAAAGCAAAATCTAATACGTTTTGTAAAAATTCATTTTCTTTTCTCAATTTCTTATTTTGAACCTTTGAAGTCTTATATATTTTTTTGTAATTCTTCAAAAACATTTCCAAGTTCATCCATGGTTAACTCATCATCATCTAAATAATGTTCTGGATTTACCTTGGTGAGATTGTCATCATTAGCAATGAAACACATGCTGATGATGTCCACATCTTCTTTAGACTCGCTCTCCAAATCATCTCAAGTGGCCATCATAGCTTTCTTCTTTTGTAGCTTTCTGTAGGAAGTGGCTTTAAGAGATGGGCAATCGGTGATCAAGTGTCCCGACTTCTTGAATAGAAGCATGGGCTTATCTCCTCTTTCTTTCGTTCATTCTTGGCTTGCGTTCTTGTTCTTCAGAAGTTGCTCATTCTACCTTTTTTGTAAAACATCTTGCCAACTTTCCTAACAAGCATGGAAAACTCATCTTCTTCATCTTCATTCATAAATTTCTCATCTTCCGGTATGGATGGAGTGGCTTTGAATGTGACGTTCATCCTCTTTTGAGGTTCTCTTTCTTCTCGAATCTTCATCTCCATATCATGAGTCTTGAGTTTCCCAATAAAATCGGAGAAGTCCATCTCGTCTCTATCATTTAGCTCCTTGAATATAGTAGCTTTAACTTCTTAAGATTTAAGAAGAGCTCTAATCATCTTTCTTATTTTTTTTATCATTGTCCATCACCTGTGGAAGAAAGCCCATTAATAATCTTGGTAAATAGGTCTACATTTCATAAATAATTTCACTTTTATTCATATAAAAGTTCTCATATTGAGAATGAATTTAATCAATTTTAAACCTCTTAACTTGAGAGGTTCTTACATGAGTAACTATTAGATCATTCCATACTTCAAAAGCTGATTTACAATTGATGACTCGTGACAAGTCATCATCATTAAGTGCTTGTGTAAGTGTGTATTGTGCTTTAGCATTAGCCTCCTAATTATTGGCGGTGGTTTTGGACCAAGTATCCCCGTGACCTTGGGGTTCAATGAATTCCTTGGTGACGGTCTTTGCTACTTTAAGTCCTAGAGACTTAAGAAACAAAGTCTTCTTCGCCTTCCAAATAGGAAAGTTTAGACCATAAAATTCAGGTGGGGACTTAATGCTTGAAAAATCACTAGATGCTATGAGCGAGTATGTGAGAAAATAAAGTTGTTATGCAAATAGAATTTTAGCCAAATGAAGGATCACTCTATAGTGGTTAAACTAAATATTAAGAGTACTTACTCTGAGACTAATTGAAACCACCTGGTGGGGGGTGAAAAGGTAATGGCTAAAAAAATCTAAGCTAAAAATATGAAATGCGGAAATAAAAATTAATTAGAACAATTTTGCAATCAACCACACAAGTAATGAATATATAATGAACAAGAGCAAATAAGAGAGAGTTGAGTTGAGAGAGAAATTATAAATGCAAACACAAGAGAATTGTTTCGAGGTTCGAGGCACTTATTTTACATCGTCAGCTTCATTGTGATGAAGGATTTCTACTGTACTTTAATCTCTTACAACAAGCCAATCCGATCTCGCAGGATCCGGTGCAACTGACGAGCCCGCAAGCTCAATCGAAGCTGCAACCGCTTAAACTCAATAGAATAGATGGTGATCTTCTTAAGATCACAAAGACTCAACAACACAATCCTATACCAAAGTATAGAGAGTGGAAGCTCTGAGATTGTGAAGGTGAGAAAACTTAGAGAAGATTTAGAATGAAGGCTCTGTTTAGACGGGAAAGGTGTTGTATTGTGGAGTATAATTTGCACACAAAATATATTCAATAAAAAGAGATAAGGTTTAGATTCAACCTCAAGTGCTTTGATCACTCCACAAATGTATTCCAAATGTTTAATGTACCCTTTCCTATCTCCGTTATAGCATGGGCTATACCGAGTCGATTCTCAGGGAGAGCTTGCGATGGAAGCGTTACGGTTCGTAGTGAAGAAAGAAAATGAAGATTCTTCTTTGTCTTAAAAGAATGAATAAAACATGGAAAAAGAAATGAAAGAATCGGAGGATATGTTCATGATGGAAAATGAAAAGAAATCAAAACAAGATTGGCTTTTGGATTAACACTAAAAAGAAAAGAAAACTTGTAAAATATTTGAAGATGGAGAAAATCATGACTAGCTAACCTTACTACCTTGCTAAAAACTTACTAAACTCCGTGATGGTGAATGCGTGCCTCATGTTGATTCATCGGTAAAGATTTATCTTGCGTGTTGGTCTAGTTACTTTCCCACTTGGATGACGGGTGATCACTCTTGGACTTGTCTTGTAGACTCATAGATGTCATCGGCCTACAAGATAGACTTTCAATAATGGAATCAAAAGAGCGACACTCAAGGGATGCTAAGGAAGAAGATACAACATTCATTAATTGAAGTAAAGAAGTTGTACAACAAATAGCATATGTTTGGTGATCCATCTCCATGTTCCATCAAGGCACTTGTTCTAAAGACAAGACTCTAAATGAGGCACACATGAATCATATGGAATTACAACAAGATATAGCCAAGCATGAAAGTAACCCATCGGAGAAGAGAAGACCATACAACTTGCAAGATTAAAGATAGCAATCACCCATAAGTTAGTAGTTAGCAAGGTTAGTGGTTAGCTAGACATGAGAAGAATTAGCTACTAGCCATTACAATAAAAGAAAAGCAAAGCATGAATAAAAGTGCAAGTAAAGTAAAGCTAGAATTAAAGAAAGCAAGTAATACTAGAAAATGCTCAAGTAGAGAGAAGAGAATGGATGAATCCTTGCTTCACAAGTTGTCACTCCTTGGTGTACACAAGCTTTCTCTCTCTTACAACTCTCTTTTGCAGAATTTCTAGGGAGGAAGAAGATCTAGAGCACTACAAAAATCCTAGAGAAAAATCCTACAAAAATACAAGCATCTAATCTCTAATCTCTCCTCTCTTCTCTCTCTTTTGTTGTGCAAGCCCTGGTCCTGTATTTATAGCCTCAGAGAGAAGGCTCCAGAAGATGAGACAGCTGGCAGAATCTGGGGCTCAACGGCCCCAGATCTGCCGCATAGGCGCGGCAACTTGCGGCCGTTTCAAGTCCGTTGGCCAACAGCTTTCTGTTGTGAAGTTGTTACAAGTTTGTTAGCCACGTGGACCTTCTGGAAGTGTGAGTTGGCGCGTAGAATTCTCTAGATCCTGGGCTCAAACTTGGGCTCTCTTTTGGGCTTTTGAATTAATCTCTTTTAATTATTGCTAATTAAAGAGATTTTGGGTTTTTTCTCATTTCAGATGTGGACCTGCAAAAATAGAGAGAAGATGATCAAAAATCATATTTTTATTGACAATATGCATGGTATAGAAGCGGTAAAATATGCAAATATGTATAACAATCACACCCCCATACCTAGCTTTTGCTCGTCCTCGAGCAAAAAAAAAAAAGAAAGAAAAAGAAAATCCTAACTAGTTTATTACACCACTTTCGTAGGTGACACGATTGCACTGAGCACGTGCAACAAGCCGTTAAACCTCTAGGTTACCCTAGAGGAGGAGTGTTGTCTCCTGAGGGTTTTCAGTGGATTACACCCACAAAATCCATAAAGAAAAATAAAAAGGGTTAGTGAAAATTTTGATCCATGTTTTAAAGATGCTAACTTGAGCTTTAGGTTTCAGGTTACCCTAAACTTGTCATTCCTCTTATAAGCGTCTATTTGGAGTTTTGTTTTCAACTTAGGTTAAGATTTTAGGGAAAAGATCAAAAACCGGATTTTGCATCAATCCTAGGATATATACATCTATAAATATGAAGGATCTTTCTTAGACTAAGTTCATTTATTTACTTATATATATAATATATTTTTTTTCTTTCTTTTTTTTATTTATATATACAATGTTTATTTATTTACATTTCTTAGCATCCTTAGGCTTTCTAGTTTACCCTTGTAACGAGTCTCTTACCGATGACTCCTAAACCAGACGGTCTTAGGGCACCAGATGAGAAAACATCCCTCGGGTTCGATGACTCAAGTAAACTAGGCCACGAAGGAATTTAAGGACTTAACCACCTTTAGGCGTGATCGGCAATGCTTCTTGAGGCACGACTAACCAGCTTAATCAGTGGCTAAGTATTTATTATTTATATATATTTTTTATTATATATATATGTAAATAAAGTCACAAAGTCTTTGATTAATCCTTCAATATGTTTGATGTATATATCCTAAAGAAAGAATTAAAATCTAGTAATTTTTCTTAACCTTTATTACTTAACCTAAAAATCCAACTAAACTCCTCTTTTCAACTTATAATTAGAAATCTTAGTTAAGAGCTTCCTTAATCCCTATATTTCAAGTTTGATTCTTTAAACATGGATCAAGAATTTCCTTTTTTTTTAATTTTAATTTTTATTTTCTAAAAGAAAAAGTAAAATCTAAAAGAAAGTAGAAAATCTATAAGAAAGGTAAAATCTAAAAGAAAATAAAAGACCTAAAAAGAAAATGAAAATCCTAAAAATAAAAAGCCTAAAAAGAAAATGAAAAATCCTATGTTAGAAGCTACCCCCCCATACCTATCTCATGCATTGTCCCCAATGTATGCAAGATAAAAAGATGCATGAAATAGGTAAAAGGTACAACACTACTCCCTCCGTCGCTTTGGACCCGCAGTGGTGCTAGGTCCAGCCGACTGTGATCTCCTCAACGCTGCCTCCATACTATCTAACCGAGAGGATTGCTCCTCTACCTTCTTCCTCAGCCTCACTTGTCCCCTAAAGATTTTCTTCATGCCCTTCCAGATGGAAGACATGAAAGCTCGTGACTCTGCTGGGGGATTATGCCTCCAAAACTCAGGTTCATCTTCTTCCTCAAGACTCTCCTCAGAGATGGACTCTACCGGTACATCCTCGGGCTGGACAGTAGGAGTCCAGACCGCGTGCAAACAACTATTATACGAACTGGTAGGTCTCTCAGGTGCAACAAACACTCGGTCGAATGAATCAAAGACATCGTCTGGTAGGAAAGTCCTACATAGACGTGTAATCAAGATAGGATGGGAGTATTTGGCACCCCTAGTGCGTGAGGAATTGGCTATGAGTGCATGGAAGATGACCTTATTCAAACAAACTGTGTGTTGACGAGTCATTAAATCATGTATAATTTGCAACACAGGTCTGTTAAATGTGGAGGTGTGGTCTAGCCCTAAAATGTTGCGTTGGATCCAACGTCCAACGCAGTGAATATTTCTAAACGTGGTGCTAGCCTTCAGCCCACGATCCTGCTCAGTACAACGAGCCCCCATAACAGTCATATACTCAATCAATGGGAGAGGCTCGCTGTGTTGTGTGATGGTTAGGAAAGTAGTGACTTCCTCAAGAAGAGGAAGCGTGACAAGTAAGTCTCCTGTGGGCATGTGTACAGTAAACTGATACGTTTGTGGATCAATCGATGCTTGGTCAATGTGAGTGTAAAACATTGTCACCAATTCGGGACAATAAAAGGCATCAGTCTCAGAGTTGTCATACACTAACGTATACCAATTCCAAGCCCTAATTCTCTCTAGAAACACATACCCATATCCATTTGCATCACTCAATATTTTTCCAAAGTCTCTCTCAATGAAAAGAGATGGTGCCATGATATGAATTAAAAACAAAGCAATAAAAAGAAGAGATCTGAATTCGAACCGCCCCCGGAATTCGTGGGGGGAAAAAGTTCGATCTCTGCAGTGGGTACAGGAGAGTCTGAATGAAGATGTAGCACCAGATCGGCTGGAAGTGCGTGAGATCGACTGGTGCAGAACTTGACGGCACCCAGGAAGCTTCAGAAAAGCCGCAGAATCTCGGCAAAAGTTGCAGGAACGCGGCAAAACAAAGAGAGCTGAGGAGAGGAAAAGTTGCAAAGTGCGGCGCTCTGGAAGAGAGTTGTAGATCTGAGATGATTTTTTCTTGTGAGGGAGAAGGGTCGGGCAGAGTAAGTATTTATAGGAGGGAAAAACCAAGAGTTTTCCACTTCTATCCCTAGGTCAAAAGGAATTTTACCAACTTTGGAATTTGTAGGTTTGAAAAGAGAGTTTGACTCTTGGGAAGTTGTAGTGACCTAGGACTTTGGAATTTTTTAAAAGAAGGAGTTTTGAAGAAACCTAGGAACTTCAAATTTGGTGGAACTCTTGTTAGAAATCCCTCATCTTTTTTTTTATTTTTATTTTATTATTATTATTATTTATTTACAAAATTATAAAAAAAATATTTACAAAGATTATGTACAAGTGGGTTCACTGCCTGGGCTATCTTTTGGCCGTTTCCCTCTGGCCTGTTTCCCGTCATTCCAGTGTGTTCTCTTTCGCGGGTTTAATTGGGAAACGTGTCGCATTATATTCTTAACCCTCGGCATTTCTAGTTTCAATTCATTGTTGTCCATCCATATCTCACCATTTTGTTCACTCAAGAATTCCTCCTCACCACCTTTTTTATTCAGCACATCTTTTTGTCCATTATTCAGAAATTCAAGATCATCTCCAAATAATTCTTCGAAACTCATGTCAACATCCTCTTTCAAAAGTGTACAATCAGCTAACCTACCCCGAGTGGACTCTTCTAGACATATGATCTCATCAGCAAACAAGTCTTCAAAGGATATATCAATCGGAGGTTCAGATACAGTCAGAGTTGGCTCTGTGAAAGTTAAAATATCCAAATTAACTTTCCCCTTTTGAAAGGGTACTCGGATAAGAGAATCACCAGATTGTGACTCATCTTTTGAATCTTCACCTTCTTCCTCACAATTGTTACTAATGAAGCTAACCTCAAATGTTTGATCTTTTGTTTTACGAGGTTGTGTGTGGAAGACATTGTGTTCATGAGTCATGTTACCAAAGGTTAACCTCATTGATCCATTCCGGCAATTAATGTTGGCATTTGCAGTAGCCAGGAATGGTCGTCCCAAAATGACAGGAATTTGAGCCCTTTGATTGGAATTTGACACAGGTTTTGTTTCAAGGACTACAAAGTCAACAGGATAAATGAATTCCCCAACTTTGACAAGGACATCGTGAATTTCCCCCTGGGGTCTAGTGACAGAGCGATCAGTCAATTGGATAGTCATTTGGGTAGGACGGAGATCACCTAACCCTAATTGTTGGTACACAGAGAAAGGCAGGAGATTGATGCTGGCCCCCAAATCAAGAAGTGCCCTATTAATGGTAGTCTTTCCTATGATGCATGAAATGGTGGGGCTCCCTGGGTCTTTGTATTTAACAGGAATTGGACCATTGAGCAGCTCGTTGATGGATGATGCTAGGAAGACTTTTTTAGGGACTTGTGTTTTCCTCTTCTTGGTGCACATTTCCTTTAAGAATTTGGCATATGATGGCACTTGTTGTATGGCATCAAGAAGAGGGACATTGATTTGGACCTTATTGAACATTTCTTTTATCTTCTCCATGTGAGCATTTGTCTTGGGATTCTTAAGCCTATTTGGAAATGGTACAACAGGCTTATAGGGTTGCTCATCTACCTTTTCTTTACCCTTGGCTGTTGAAGTGGATGGCTCTGTACTAGAAGATGGTTTGTCAGAAGTTGGTTGCATTGGGACAGGAGGTGTTGGCTTTGGTGCTGGATGAGATGATTGACTAGAAACCTTATTATCAACTTGTTTACCAGATCTCAGGGTATGAATAGCATGACATTGACTGGGTCCTGAATCTTCCACTTCATTCAAAGGGAAGTGATGTTTGGGATTTGGCATTAGCTGGCTTGGAAGCATACCTTTTTGTCTCTCATTAGCCAATTGCCCTAATTGGACCTGAATTCTATCCATATCCTGTTGATGATGGTTCATCATTAAAGCTTGGGTCTTAGTTAAGGATTCTATCATTTTCATCAACTCTGATATTTTATCATCTGAATTGTTCTGGGGTAGATGTTGATGATGTGGAGATTGCGATTGGTAGTGTTGGGGGTTTGGATAAGATTGTGATTGTGGTGGACCTTGAGATGGACGAAAATTTGGTGCATTACAATTGAAACTGGATGGGTGAGACTGAGCATTATATGGATGTGGAAGTGGTGGTCTATGATGCTCAGGACCAGACTGACTCCATGAAAAATTTGGATGGTTCTGCCATCTCGAATTGTATGTGTTGGAGTATGGGGGTCTGGTAAAAGCTGCATTCATGTTCTCCTGATAAGATTGGGGCTGATACAAAGGACACTCCTCAAAGACATGGTTAAGGTCATGACAGTAGGTGCAACCCGGTTTGATGACAGGTAATGGGTTGACCTGATTGACAACAGAATTTCCCCTAAACTCAAGCAGTTCTATCCTCTTCATCAATTGTGTGATCTTGGCTTCTGCAGCTATAGAGGATTCTATGGAGTGCGTACCAGTTCTGGAAGTGGTGGGAGTGGGTTTATCAGGGCATGACTCCCACTGAATGGTTTTCTCAGCGAGGGTTTCAAAGAGATCCCACCCCTGATGCTCATCTTTCTTCAAAAATTCCCCTTGGCACATGGATTCAAGGAGGGTTTTCGTTTGGTAATCTAGACCGTCATAGATAATCTGGCACAGATGCCATTTCTCTATGCCGTGATGAGGACATAAGGCTAGAAGGTCTTTGAAACGCTCAAGATACTTCCAGAAAGGTTCATTAGGTTCCTGCTTGAATTGCATTATATTCTTTCGCATGAGGGCTGTTTTGTGGATAGGATAGAATTTCTTAAGAAAGACTTTTACAAAATCCTCCCATGAAGATATGGAACTGACGGAAAGATTGTAAAGCCATTTCTTAGCTAAATCCTTCAGTGCAAACGGTATAAACCGTAACCTAACAGCATCCTCGGTCAGTTGGGAAATTCTCATCATTTGGCATACCTCTTCAAACTCACGAATAAAGAGGTACGCGTCCTCAGACTCTAGACCATGAAATCGGGGAAGTGTATTAATGAATTGCGGTTTCAGCTCAAAGTGATTTCCATTTGGTTCGGGGAGAAGAATGCATGATGGAAGGGAGGTGCGAATCGGATAAAATCGATCTTGAAGTGAGACGTTGTTTTCCATAATGTCAAGTGGTTGTGTAAGTGCAAGTGTAGAAAGTCTAACAAGTCTTGCAGATTCTGAATCACGGAACCACTCTTGCATATACAATCACAAACAACGTGCACCGATCACACCAGCGAAAAAGAGAAAATAACAAACAATTAAAAAGAAAAATCAATCCAAGCTTCTAGGATTCCTGGACCTAGACGACTCCTAACTGATTAGACCGTCCACAGGAGGTTTAGTGTAGACATTGACTATAAGCTAATCAGCCAAGGAAGGTCAAGGTTGTTGGGAGGTTTTCCGTCAGAGACGTTCCTTAATTAAATAACCAGCAACCTTCGGCTTTCGGCCCTCAATCCCTTTCCTAGACACTGATTTTACAAAAGTCAATTTTCAACACTTTTCCCCCTTAGGATAATCTCCTAAGTGAGTCCGGATGTCCCTAGGGCCAACGTCTAGCAAATTTTTATTTAGAAGCTTAGGATTGTGAGTGCTTGGGAAAATGATTTTCGGGCTAAGGAAGGGGTGATAAAATCCCCACCTTATCTTTTTTATGGGTAATGCCCTTAAATTTGATTTGTGCAAGTGTACGATATCAACAAACAAGGTTCACTCAAAGCGTAATTAAATCAAACAAAGAGTGAGTCCTAGTCAATATGCAATGCGTACGTACCTTGCCTCCAGCACTCTTCAACAGTAAAAGTAAAGGAATTGAAAAGACACGTGCCTAGAATGCAAATGTCTAAACAATTTTTAACGTTTCAACCAATGTTTTACTGTTTATTATAATTAGCAGGAGTATGGTGAAGCATACAAGAAAAGAATTATTGCAGAAGCTGTATTTTGCAAAGCTAAAGACCCTGCAGAAATATGACCGTTGGGCAACTGCGGTCGACCGGCCCGGTCGACCGAAACAAACAGAGAGCATTGTAAGTGCCCCGGTCGACCCGAGCGGTCGACCGTCCCAGTGCCTCCAAATGTGCACAGATTTGTGCACGTCGGTCGACCGGCCCGGTCGACCGAGTTCACCCAAGTCGACTAGGTCAGGTTGACTAGTCGACTGATTGAAGCCTGAAACAGAAACCTAGGTCAGAAAAATAGTGTAAAATATTTTTCTAAAAATCTTTTAACACTTCTAAAAATCACAAAAAATAGTTTTATCATTTTATATGGAAACACAAACTTGTGATAAAAATTTCAAGACATATATCAATCATATCAATTCATTTTTGAGTCTTGCAAATTTTATCAAAAACAAAACTTGTATTTTTATCAAACTTGATTTTTCAACACATGAATAGGGATATCAAAATAAGTTTGTCTAGCAAGTTAAACCATGTATGTATATCTAGAATACATCTAATATATATAGAAATAAAGTAAACTTGTTTTGATCTACTATTCATGAAAACCAAATCCAAAACATGAAAACGTGTGTGTTGTGCACTTGAGCATATCAACTATACTAAGCTTTACAAATTGGATCTAAAACACACTAACTAAACTATGGATACCTAAGTCTTCTTGATGATCTTCATCTTCAAGTAGACTTGCTCCAAAACTCCATCCATGGGCTAGGCAATGTGTGATCTTGACGCTTTGGCCCTGGAATCATCATGAAAAGCTTCTAAACACCTTGTTGAAGCTAATCACCAACTAATATCTTGGTTAATGATCTGAAACTTAAACAACACAAGATTATTAGTAAACATAACTACATGAGTTAATCATCATCAAAACTAGAGTGGAAGGCCTTTGGGCCAACAGAGAGCACACTTGATCTGCTGTCAACTGGTTTGTTGACCGACATGCATATCTCAAAATATGCACGCCTGTGCATATCTGGTAGACCGGGCAACCGACTAGTAGAGCAATCAGCTCTGCTGGCGGTCGACCATGCAGTCTACTGGCTCCACCCAAAAATCCATATTAACATTTTTCTTTTTATAAATCCTTTTAAAAATCTATGAAAATACTTTGTAAAATATTGCAAAAATAAGTCTATACAAATTATTTTTGACAAATACATGTGAACAAGGATTAACATAAATTGTAAATATTTGTAACTTCTTTTTGCAGTAAAAAAAGCCTTTTTGAAATAAATCTTTTCAAGATTGTTCTACTCAAAAGTCAAAAACTCATTTTTGTAAACTTTCTATAAATCAAATTCAATATCAAAAATCTTTTCATACTATGAAAGAAAACTCAATTTCATTTTTTTTGTGTATATTCTCAATGAGCATTGCAAACTCTAAAGTAGATTTTGACAAAAGTAAATATTACATTACATGAATTTTTCTTTTCTTTTTGTAGTGCTTAATTGCATCCAAACTTAATTTACTCGAGCTTGATGCCTTCTTGAGTATATGATGTGTTCATTGTGTTTGAATTCTTGAATCAACATATGTTAGCTTTAAAACTTGACTTTGAGTCTTTTGTTGAAGCTAAATCTAACCATCGGTTTTAGATATACCCATCTTAGTACTAGTACTCAATACGGTGAAAATACTTGATTTAACTTTTCTAATAGTTAGACTGAGCCCCTCTCTGCTTCAAATATTAATTTTCAATATTTTAGATTTTCTGAATTTTTTGAAAAAAATCTACTGAATTTGATGTCGACTGGTACTGCTGATTGGCTCTAATATTTTTAATTAACAAACAGAGATTAATTTCATGAATCTGATTTTACAGCATTATTCAGAGTGATATTTTCTATTTTTGAGTATTTTTTGATTTTTTAATTAATAAAAATATAACCAAATTAAATAATAGTATAAAAAATTCTTATTCTGTTTCTTTTTCTTTTTCTCTTTCTCTCACTTCCCTTCTCCACTCTTCTCCTCACTTCCCACTATCATTTCTCTCTCTTCTCCTCTCTTTCTATAAATTGCTATCTCACTCTCTCACTTTCCCTCTCTTTCACTCTGTTTCTAACTCTCTCTCACTATCTCTCTCACTTTCACTCTCGTTCAACATCTCTCTCTCTCTCTCTTTCTCTCTCTCTCTCTCTCGCCTCACCCTCTCTCTTTCTTTTTCAGGGGCTAGGCCACCGGCCAGCTAGACTGCCACCATCAACCAGCCGCGTTGGAAGCGCTGCTGGCCCGGCCAGCCACCACCAGCACAACCCACCCTCTCTCTTTCCCTTTTCTCTTCTTTCTTCTCCTCTCTATCTCCTCTCTCTCTCTCTTTTCGGCCTCTTCTTCTTCTATATTTCCTCCTCCTAGCCACATTGCCCAATCTCACTATCGCACCACCCCACATCCATCTTTCGCTTCTTCTTTCTTCTCTCTCCTCTTTCTCACTCTCTCTCGTCTTCTCCCCACGCACCGACGGCCGACCAAGGTCGCTGCCAATGTTGCCCAACTGTGAGATTGTCATTCTCTCCCCCACTGCTCCTTTCCCTCTCGTTATCTTTATTGGATTCAAACTCGACCCATTAACCCAAAACCCATCACTTAACTATTGGGTTTGGGTTAGTGCATCTAAACCTAACCTGATAGCAACTCAAACCACATCCAAAACCAAGAAAAGGTAAATTTGCATAAAACCACTGATAATTTGGAATATTTACAATTTGTACCTTTTTATTACAAATCTAATCCATTTTTTTATTAATTTTAGCATTCGGGTGATATCTTGACATTCCGAGTTTGATTTGGATGACTCTCGAATTGTTCGATCGTAGAAAAGATACTTTCATACTTGTAATTACTATTATGAGTGTTTTTCTTTTAAATAAATTATATTTCATCATGTTTATATAATTTATTTATAGATTTAATGTTTTTTAATGAATCATGCAAATAATAATATTATTGGTATCAAGACTAGAGTGTGTGCTTTTATATTAATCATGAGTATCATGTTACAAATTATGTTATTAGTATGGTATAAATGTTTATTATCCTCTGATATAAAAACATGTTTAGAAAAATCATGTTTTAAGATTATTTATTTAGAATCATTTGTTTACTATTTAATGAACTTACTCTAATCATTTATTTAATTAATAATTAAATTCTAAAATTAGTTTCATGTTAATATCATTGATCGGGGGAAAATCATGCACGAAAAGTGTATGTTTTGAAATCACGAGTTAAAAGTGCGTGCTTTGGCTTCCTCGATACTTCCGTTATAGCATAGAGGCTAAACGGGTCGAATCCACAGGGATAGTTGCCACTAACTACTAATAACACGACTAACCATTCTAACCTCTTAGTGATGTTGCCTCACATGTATCATTGGCCATCACTAGTCCTTGGTTCAAGAGTGTTTCAAAGCATGACCCATAAGATAACTCATCACATTCAAACTCAACAAACAAGTGCAAGGTACACTTAAACCATCAATACTAAGCAAGAGCAAGCATAGAATAAAGTAATGTTAGCTTGTTAGAGAGTTAAGATGTTAGAATGTTAGAATACATCATCATAAGTCATCAATAACTCTTGCAAGAGTAAGGCCAAGTAGAGGCTATTAGATTCATGTGGATTATCAAGTAAGGAGTAAGTAAGTTAGTGGTTAGTTGTTAGTTGCCATGAGAGAAAATTAAATAAGCATGTAAAAGGTGTTAGAGAGAAGAAAACATGGAAAGACAAAGAGAGAATCTTTCATAGATTGCCATCTTCCGTTACAAGAACTCTTGCTTTCATCCTATGTTCTAATTTCCTCACTATTACAAGATCTACAAGAAATGAAAAATACAAAAGAGGAAGAAGAACAACAACTAAGCTAAACTAAAGAGAAGAAATAACCCTAAAAACTACGTACATGGAGATGAAACAACCCTAAAAATCTCCTCCTCTGAGCTCTAGAAATCCCAGGGCATTTATATACCAAGGGGGAACCATGGAGAGTGTACGGAGCCGCGCGTCAAATCACGATGCGTGAATCCATGGTACGGCCACAGAAATGTGGCCATGGCCGTGCTTTTGTGGCCAGACTGACACCGTGCGCGCAGCACCTTATGGCACACGTTGTCAGTTTGTCTCCCTGTCAGTTGTAGCCCCTGGTTTCAGGATATGGGCACCTGGTTTTGACAGAACCACCTTCCAAAGTCAATAGCAATATGTGTAGGCATTAAATCACCAAATAAATGGGACTTTTTGGCTTCTTCTTCATTTCATATCATGGACTTAGGAACATACAAGAGAGGTATTATTAACAAAATTTAATATTAAATAAATGTGAAGATGTTGTATAAAATATGCATATTTAGAGACTAATCACATCACCACACTTATCTTTTGCTCATCCCGAGAAAAAAAGAAAAACTATAAAAATTATTACACCACTTTCGCAGGTGACACGATTGCACTAAGTATGTGCAACAAATCGTTAAACATTTAGGTTTCTCCTAGAGGAGAAGTTTTGTCTCCTGAGAGTTTTCAGCAGATTACACCCACAAAATTCATAAAGAAAAAAAATTAAATGTTAGTATTTTGAAAACACATTTTGAAATAGAGAAAAGTGTTAAAATATTTTTGTGAAAATTTAAGTGATCCAAGATCATAGGCTAACCCGAAAGTGTTCTTCCTTAAACTGAGTCTAAATATAAAATCTTGTTATACATTAAATGTAAGAATTTAAAATTGAATCAATTCTTTGATCTTTCATAAAACTCTTTGAAAAATATGCACTTTGTGAACTGTGAAGATTTTTGGGATATTGACTCTAACTTTCATGCCATTTATTTATATTATTTTTTTCTTCCCTTAGTTTTCTTAGGTTTTCTAGCTTACCCGTATAGTGAGCCATTAGCCGGTTACTCCCAAACAAAATGATTTTTGGACACCAGATGCAAAAACATCTCCGGGCTTAAGGACTCGAGTAAATAAGGCCGCAAGACTAAAGGGGGTTATTTTATTTTTGTCCACCATTTTACGAGTGAATAATCATGCTTCCTGAGGCATAATTACTTAGCTTCGAAAAGTAGTTTGATCATCATATATATATATATATATATATATATAATGGCATTTTCAGTCTTTGTTTCAATCCCAAAAAATTGTATAAGTGTGAAGTGCATATATCAAAGGCAAAAAAATCAAGATCAAATTATCTTTTCAATCTAACTTTCTTATCTTTAAATTTAAACAAGATCTATTATTTTGACTCGGTTTAAGAATTCATAATTTTAGGTCTTCTTAATTTCTAAGATCCTCTTAACTTTCTTAAAAATAAATCAAAACTATTTCTCTTATTTCAAAAAGTTTTGTAAAAAGAAAAGAACAAGAGAAAGGGATTTCCATACAAAAGAGACAATCTAAAAACTTTCTAAAAAGAAGTGTAAAAAAAAGAAAATATAAAACAAATTATGTTAGAAATCCTCACCCCCCATTTAACTCATGCATTATCCTCAATGCAATGTGAATGTGTATATACATGAAACAAAATTAGGAAGGAAAACTTACCTCATGGTGATGGTTCTGATGGTAGTCTAATTGGTCCACGAAATACAGCCTAATTCAGAAATTGTGGATCATCCAGAAACCCACCAGTGACCTCTCTAATATGACCTAATAAAAGAATGATTGAGTGAATGGTCTTTTTTAAAAAATTATTCCCACCCAATTTTCAATTTTCAAAAAAAATTACTGAGTTATTTTGTTCAACACCTTTATCCAACAATGAAATATGATTTTGGGAGATGATTGATTTGGACTCAAAGAGAATAGGAACAAAAATTGATAATGACTCGAGAATTTGACTCAAATCAAGTCGAGATTCAAAAAAGAAGTTGAAATTGGTTCAAAAATAAGGTCCAAATCAAAGAATTGATGTTCACACACTTTCCCCATCAATAAAGTGTGATCATAAGATATTAGTGATTCTATTTCATGGTGTACTGGTACATGATTCAATGTTGACTCCGGAATAGAGAAAAAATCTGGTGAAGATACCAGAGCCATTGTTGAGTCAAAAATTGAAATGGAATTACCAACTTAAGGTTCAGGATCACTTTCATATTCAATTTCAATTTCAGGAAAGGGATAATTTGCCAAAATGTCAATGTGATTTTCAAAACTGGGAGTTTGGTCATGTTCAAATAAGTGTGCTAAAATTGAATCTTAATTTCCATAATAATATGATTCTTGGGTTCAATCGATACAATTAGGGATACAAGGATTGGTCAAAAATTGACAAGAAAGACTTTCCTCATTCTCATTGATCAATTCACTCATTATTGAGTCTAACCTCCTGATAGGCCAAGTAGCAGAATTTTGAGTCTGAATCATATCTTCCATACTCTTTGCAATTGGTTCTTCTTGAAAAGGTGAGTATGAAAGTTGGTTATAAAGACAAGTAACAGAATTTTAAGTCTGAATCATGTCTTCTATACTCATTGAACTAAAAGAGAAAATAGTATCAGAGAAATTATAAAGGCAAGCAAAAAAGCTTAGACTGAAACGGTGCATGATCTTGATGGAAGAAGACTGAATTTCATTCATGAATCATTGTTTACAACTCTCTAATCTCGCATTACAACCCACAATTCTCTTTTTCATTATAAACTTTTTAGCCCTTCTGTGTACATTTCTCTTCAGAAAAGCCAGTATTTATAGGTAAAAGGATCAGGGGGAGAGCTTGTGAGGATGGGGGAGCTGGCACTCCCCCAGATTCAAACACATAGCCGTGAAAATGTAGCTTTTATCGCATTTTCACGGCAAGATCCTGGCCGTAGGGCCATGATCTGGGAGCATATGTCCGTTGATTTTTCCTCTATTTTTCTATCTTCTTGGATTTTGAATATTTGCTCTATATTTAACGATTTATCTCTTTATCCTCAGCGAAACCGATAAGGTTTTATTCTAAACTATTTTTTCTTTGAATTTTGATGATATTATCTTATCTGATATATTCAGTTTTCAAACAAGATAGCTTCTAGAACCTTTAAATTTGAATCGATCCCCTTTCATTTTATTTTTTGGATTTAACAGGATAAATCATGTCAATCTCTCTCGTTTCCTCCTTACCATGCACACCACTATACATGCAAATACATCAAATAACAAAGTGTTATTATAAAATAAATGTAGAAATGAGACACATGTGATATTAAATATGCAATGTACGTGTACATAAATATGTATGGTTGTAGTGTAGTTCAATTGAGCATTTTTAGAGTCCTACTTGAGTAGTAGATCATATGCTGCTTGTTATCAATATGATGTCCTAAGACGGCACAAATGGCAAAATTTGAAGCATCACACATGATATCGAACGACCTTGACCAATCCGAGAAAGAAATGATTGGTGCAAAAATGAGTTCTTTCTTAAGCCTTTACCAGGCAATAAGACATCCATCATCGAAAGTGAAGGTCACGTTATTAGGTAATAGGTTAGTTAAGGGTCTAACAGTCTTGATAAAGTCTTTAATAAACCTACAATAGAACCCGACATGTCCTAAGAAAGATCGGATATCTTTCACACATTTAGATATGAAAAGCTTAGCTATGACATCTATCTTCACCTTAACCACTTCATTCCCATTCCTAGAGATTTCATGTTGCAAGACAATTTCATATTTTACTATGAAATGGCATCTCTCCTAATTTAGTGTCAAGCACTTTTCAGCACGTCGGTGGAGGACAAAATTCAAGATGGTGAAGACATTGATCGAATGAATCTCCATAGATAGATAAATTATCCATGAAGATTTCAAGGAACCATTCTATCATGTTAGAGAATAAGCTTAACATGCAACGTTGAAACATTACGGGGGCATTGCACAAGTGAAAAGCATTCAGCGGTAAGCAAAGGTCTCAAATAGACAAGTAAATATTGTCTTCACTTGGTATTTCAGAGCTATTGAAATCTGATTGTACCCCGAGTAACCATCCAAGAAATAGTAGTACTCACGGCCAGCTAGTCGTTCAAGTATTTGATCGATGAATGAAAGAGAAAAGTGGTCCTTACAAGTGGCAGCATTTTACTTCCTATAGTTAATTGAAACTCGAATCTTGGTGGAGAGTCATATTTGTACTAACTCTTTGTTCTCATTCTCTACCATGGTGAAACCAGACTTTTTCAAATCTGCATGGACTGGGCTGACCCCATGCATTATTCTCAATGCAATGTGAATGTGTATATACATGAAATAAAATTAGGAAGGAAAACTTACCTCATGGTGGTGGTTCTGATAGTAGTCTAATTGGTCCACGAAATACAGCCTAATTAAGAAATTGTGGATCTTCTAGAAACCCACCAGTGACCTCTCTAATACGATCAAATAAAAGAATGATTGAGTGAATGGTCTTATTTAAAAAATTATTCCCACCCAATTTTCAATTTTCAAAAAAAAATTACTGAGTTATTTTGTTCAACACCTTTATCTAACAATGAAATATGATTTTGGGAGATGATTGATTTGGACTCAAAGAGAATAGGAACAAAAATTGATAATGACTCGAGAATTTGATTCAAATCAAGTCGAGATTCAAAAAAGAGAGTTGAAATTGGTTCAAAAATAAGGTCCAAATCAAAGAATTGATGTTCACACACTTTTCCCATCAATAAAGTGTGATCATAAGATATTGGTGATTCTATTTCATGGTGTACTGGTACATGATTCAATGTTGACTCCGGAATAGAGAAAAAAATCTGGTAAAGATACCAGAGTCATTGTTGAGTCAAAAATTGAAATGGAATTACCAACTTAAGACTCAGGATCACTTTCATATTCAATTTCAATTTCAAGAAAGGGATAATTTGCCAAAATGTCAATGTGATTTTCAAAACTGGGAGTTTGCTCATGTTCAAATAAGTGTGCTAAAATTGAATCTTAATTTCTACAATAACATGATTCTTGGGTTCAATCGATACAGTTAGGGATACAAGGATTGGCCAAAGATTGACAAGAAAGACTTTCCTCATTCTCATTGATCAATTCACTCATTATTGAGTCTAACCTTCTGATAGGCCAAGTAGCAGAATTTTGAGTCTGAATCATATCATACTCTTTGAAATTGGTTCTTCTTGAAAATTTGAGTATGAAAGTTGGTTATAAAGACAAGCAACAGAATTTTGAGTCTGAATCATGTCTTCTATACTCATTGAATTAAAAGAGAAAAATAGTATCAGAGAAATTATAAAGGCAAGCAAAAAAAGCTTAGACTGAAATAGTGCATGATCTTGATGGAAGAAGACTGAATTTCATTCATGAATCATTGTTTACAACTCTCTAATCTCGCATTACAACCCACAATTCTCTTTTTCATTATAAACTTTTCAGCCCTTCTGTGTACATTTCTCTTCAGAAAAGCCAGTATTTATAGGTAAAAGGATCAGGGGGAGAGCGTGTGAGGATGGGGGAGCTGGCACTCCCCCAGATTCAAACACATAGCCGTGAAAATGTAGCTTTTATCGCATTTTCACGGCAAGATCCTGGCCGTAGGGCCATGATCTGGGAGCATATGTCCGTTGATTTTTCCTCTATTTTTCTATCTTATTGGATTTTGAATATTTGCTCCATATTTAACGATTTATCTCTTTATCCTCAGCAAAACCGATAAGGTTTTATTCTAAACTATTTTTTTCTTTGAATTTTGATGATATTATCTTATCTGATATATATTCAGTTTTCAGATAAGATAGCTTCTAGAACCTTTAAATTTGAATCGATCCCCTTTCTTTTTATTTTTTGGATTTAACTGGATAAATCATGTCAATCTCTCTCGTTTCCTCCTTACCATGCACACCACTATACATGCAAATACATCAAATAACAAAGTGTTATTATAAAATAAATGTAGAAATGAAACACATGTGATATTAAATATGCAATGTACGTGTACATAAATATGTATGGTTATAGTGTAGTTCAATTGAGCATTTTTAGAGTCCTACTTGAGTAGTAGATCATATGCTGCTTGTTATCAATATGATGTCCTAAGACAGTGCAAATGGCAAAATTTGAAGCATCACACATGATCTCGAACGACTTGACCAATCCGAGAAAGAAATGATTGGTGCAACAATGAGTTCTTTCTTAAGCCTTTACCAGGCAATAAGACATCCATCATCGAAAGTGAAGGTCACGTTATTAGGTAATAGGTTAGTTAAGGGTCTAACAGTCTTGATAAAGTCTTTAATAAACCTACAATAGAACCCGACATGTCCTAAGAAAGATCGGATATCTTTCACACATTTAGGTATGAAAAGCTTAGCTATGACATCTATCTTCACCTTATCCACTTCATTCCCATTCCTAGAGATTTCATGTTGCAAGACAATTTCATATTTTACTATGAAGTGGCATCTCTCCGAATTTAGTGTCAAGCACTTTTCAGCACGTCGGTGGAGGACAAAATTCAAGATGGTGAAGACATTGATCGAATGAATCTCCATAGATAGATAAATTATCCATGAAGATTTCAAGGAACATTCTATCTTGTTAGAGAATAAGCTTAACATGCAACGTTGAAACATTACGGGGGCATTGCACAAGCGAAAAGCATTCAGCGGTAAGCAAAGGTCTCAAATAGACAAGTAAATATTGTCTTCACTTGGTATTTCAGAGCTATTGAAATCTGATTGTACCCCGAGTAACCATCCAAGAAATTGTAGTACTCATGGCCAGCTAGTCGTTCAAGTATTTGATCGATGAATGAAAGAGAAAAGTGGTCCTTACAAGTGGCAGCATTTTACTTCCTATAGTTAATTGAAACTCGAATCTTGGTGGAGAGTCATATTTGTACTAACTCTTTGTTCTCATTCTCTACCATGGTGAAACCAGACTTTTTCAAATCTGCATGGACTGGGCTGACCCTTTGGCTATCAGAAGTGGGATAAATTATTCCATTATCTAAGAGTTAAAGATTTCGACACAGACAGCCTCTTGCATTATAGGTTTAGCCTATGTTGCGGATCCCTCTTTAGTGTTGCCTCTTCATTGAGATGAATACGATGTTGAACTATAACTGGACTTAATCCCTTGATGTCAGATATGTTCCAATCAATGGCTTACCAATGTTTCCTAAGAACTGACATAAGGCTCTCTTCTTGCCCAACAGTTAGACGGGACGCGATGATGACTAAAAAGGTCTCTTGTCCGCCCAGGTAGGCGTACTTGAGATGCTTGGGCAAGGCTTTTAATGCTAGGGACGGGGATGACTCAATAGAAGGAGGAGTCAAGTTTGTTGCTCTGGATTTAGTGAAATCAGGCTTGATGCCCAATTTATAGTATAATCGACAATCTGATCCATGTTGAAATTCGCAAATTTCAACTCAAACTCACATTCGGCTTCTAGTTCTAATTCCTCACTATGCTCACTTGTTAAGTTCTCAATAAGATTCACCTCAAAAGTTTGATCATCCATATCTTCGGGTTGTTTTTCTAGATTGAAGACATTGACTTTTTTAGTCATGTCTTTAAAGGATAATCTCATGGATCCATTCCTATAGTTGATGATTGCATTGGAAGTAGTAAGGAACAGACACCCTAGGATGACTGGAGTTTGAGACCTATGATTTGACACTATCGGGTGTCACGCCCCGCTTCCCAAAATACGCTGGAGCGGAGACACGACACGAGTCGGCGACGCATATACGCAAGGAAAATCCCTCACGTATACGCGCTAAGCCTTAAGTAACCTGAAACAAGCTATAATAAATCTCAACTGTAATAAATACTGATTACTGCAATACCACATATAAGCAACCACGCATGATATCATATGAATCAAGACTGGAATAACAGCTGAACTGATATAACAAGAAACAGGAAATGATACGAAGGCTAGAAAGATAAAAGTACCAGAATAGAATAGGGAGAAGCTCCAGCTATTTTGGGAAGCGGGGCGTGACAGGATTTTCTTGGTATCAGAGCTCGGCCAAGTGCAAGCAAAGACACTCACGGCCAATAGGAATCTTGGACTGCTGTGATCGTTGTTGTGCTGGGTTGCTGCTACGCTTGTTGCCGAAGGGAGAAGCAGCCGGCTGTGGTGGAGGAGCTCCGGGCTGCTGGAAATGGCGAGGAGGAGTGCTGCCATGAGGAGGAGTTGGGGCACAGGCCTGTTGGAGGTTGCGGATCAAGGGGGAAGCCGGGTGATGTTGCTGCCGCAAAGGGCCTGCTTGGCTGGGGTTATTGGCGGCTGAAGATGATAGGTTTAGGGATTAGGTTAGAGTTAGATTAGGTTTAGAATTAGGATTATATATAAGGGTATTGGGTTATGGGTTATGGGTTGAATCCAATTGGGTATGGGTAGGATAAAGGGTACAAGGGAAAGGAAATAATACTACAAACAATAATAAATAAATACAAACTACAATAATATTAACAATTAATAATGACACTAAAAATAATTAACCATGACATAAATAATCATAAGGTTAGCAATCACAATGTTAATTAATCAAGATAAATAATAATATTAATAAACGACAACAACAATAATAATAATGAATAATAATCTCAATGAAATAATGGGAATAATAAATATGTAACAATTAATAATAATAATGGTAAATATAAAAATAATAGTAACAAGTAACTAAAAATGTTTATAGGAAATAATGGCAATAAATATATAAAGCCAAATTGTCATTTACTATCTCAAAAATAATTTCCATATTTAATAATAATAATCTCAAGAAAAATAATAAATTAACTTGATTAAATAAAAATAATTAGTAAATCAAATAGGAAAATGAAAATACAGTATTACTAGCTCGGGATCTTACACTCTACCCACCTTATTAAAAATTTCATCCCCGAAATTCAAATAAAGTAGGAAATGGCAAAAATAATCCCAAAATCAAAGGAGAAAACAAACAAACTTCACATCACTTCTCGACACATCATAAATCCACCACGCTTCCGCTGCGCTACTCTGATTCTGCTACCAGCTTCAACATGAAGTAACCACTCCCAAGAGATAGAATGGAAAGAAATAGAATAGAAAGGAAGGATGAAATCAAGATGGAAATCCAAATCACTCAAAAGAAGAGTAGAGATCAAGGATATCGAAAGATCAAAGATGAGAATTTCCAAAGGATGGCCAATTCCAAATGGACTGAATATCATAATGGATAGTATATGTATATTGCAGTATAACAATAGCTTATTTTCAAGTTACCGGTAAGAGCTAGGTCTCTCTTGCGAAACAAAAGTCAAAATTTCACATCACAAGTCGAAAACCCTGGCTCTGATACCAAGAAAACCATGTCACGCCCCGCTTCCCAAAATACGCTGGAGCGGAGACACGACACGAGTCGGCGACGCATAGTGTCGTGTCTCCGCTCCAGCGTATTTTGGGAAGCGGGGCGTGACAGGGTTTTCTTGGTATCAGAGCTCGGCCAAGTGCAAGCAAAGACACTCACGGTCAATAGGAATCTTGGACTGTTGTGATCGTTGTTGCGCTGGGTTGCTGCTACGCTTGTTGCCGAAGGGAGAAGCAGCCGGCTGTGGTGGAGGAGCTCCGGGCTGCTGGAAATGGCGAGGAGGAGTGCTGCCACGAGGAGGAGTTGGGGCACAGGCCTGTTGGAGGTTGCGGATCAAGGGGGAAGCCGGGTGATGTTGCTGCCGCAAAGGGCCTGCTGCGCTGGGGTTATTGGCGGCTGAAGATGATAGGTTTAGGGATTAGGTTAGAGTTAGATTAGGTTTAGAATTAGGATTATATATAAGGGTATTGGGTTATGGGTTATGGGTTGAATCCAATTGGGTATGGGTAGGATAAAGGGTACAAGGGAAAGGAAATAATGCTACAAACAATAATAAATAAATACAAACTACAATAATATTAACAATTAATAATGACACTAAAAATAATTAACCATGACATAAATAATCATAAGGTTAGCAATCACAATGTTAATTAATCAAGATAAATAATAATATTAATAAACGACAACAACAATAATAATAATGAATAATAATCTCAATGAAATAATGGGAATAATAAATATGTAACAATTAATAATAATAATGGTAAATATAAAAATAATAGTAACATGTAACTAAAAATGTTTATAGGAAATAATGGCAATAAATATATAAAGCCAAATTGTCATTTACTATCTCAAAAATAATTTCCATATTTAATAATAATAATCTCAAGAAAAATAATAAATTAACTTGATTAAATAAAAATAATTAGTAAATCAAATAGGAAAATGAAAATACAGTATTACTAGCTAGGGATCTTACATCGGGTCTCAAGAATAATGAAATTTATGGGGTAGATAACCTCCCTAACCTGGACATCAGTAATTTCCTCATGGGAACTTCACTGATCGGTCAGCCAATTGATGGTAACTCCAGTCGGATTTAGCTCGCTCAATCCAAGTTGTTGGTGTACTGAGAAGAGGAGCAAGTTGATGCTTTCTTCCAAATCAATAAGTGCTCGACTGATTTCAGTCTGTCCTATTGTGCAAGCAATGGTAGGACAATCTGGATCCTTGTACTTGATAGGGATCGAGCCAGACAACAGCTCACTAATGTTAGTGGTTAGTAAGACTTTCTTGGGCATATTAGTTTTTCTCTTCTTAGTGCACATGTCCTTAAGAAATTTGGCATAGAGTGGGACTTGTTGGATTGCATCAAGAAGAGTCACATTAATCTTTACTTGATTGAACATCTCAAGTATTTTCTCCATTTGTGCAGCTTGTATATTATTATTCATAAGCCTACTTGGGAATGGACTATAGGCTTGTGCACCTAATCAGCTGACTTATCTTTTTAAGATCAAAATTGGAGAAAGTGGAACTAGAATAAGTGGATACTTGTGTTGGGTTGTGCTGGATTGGAGTTGATGGCATTGACACATGGTTGTCAACTAGTTTTCCCGATCTTAATGTTTGGACCACGTTACACTAATTTATCTACTGATCTTGAGCCAAATGGGCTTGACTAGAGTTCCTAGGGTTTATCAATGCTGACTAGGTAAAGTCTCTTTGGGCCTTTCACTTAGTGAACTAGCTAGCTGACTCATTTGAATCTTTTACCTAGATATGGCTTGAGTGTGTCAACAGTTGTCCTTATTTTGCATGAACGATATTTGAGACTTCATCATAGTTTTCATACTCTTCTCCAAATCAGTTAGTTTCTTTACAGCTGAAGGGTTTTGGAATGAAGGGTATGAAAATTGGTTGGTAAAATTCTGTTGATCGTTGGGAGATGAAAAGTAATTGGAAAAGTTTGACCAACGATGGTCATGGTTATTTTGGATCCATGAGAATTTTGGTGATTTCTCAAGCCGGGATAGTACATTTGTGAATATGGATTGTTGTAGGGCCTTTAGAAGGCTGCATTCATATGCTCAGGCAACATTTGCTGATCAAGAAAAATTGGATACTCTTCGAACACATGGTTCATAGCCTGACAGTATGTGCAGCCCGGAGTAGGGACTTGTGTTGGGCTGACTTGGTGCATTGAAGCTGGATCTTTGATTTTTAGGAATTCCAGTCTTCTCATTAGGTTAGTAATTTTAGCCTTGGCAGCATTGATGACTCGATGGAATGGAGATCTCCTTTTGACGAGATGGGATTATTATTCCTAGATTTGTCGGGAGCGAGTTCCATTGGATGGTTTTCTCCGCTAAATCCTCAAATAATTCTCACCCGTGATTTTCGTCCTTTCACAAGATCCCCTTGACACATGGTTTCTAAGAAAGTCTTAGTTTCATAGTTTAAACCATCAAAGAGAATTTGGCGCTGCCGCCATTTCTCTATACCGTGATGAGGCCATTGGGCAAGGGGATCTTTGAAATATTCAAAGTACCTCTAGAAAGGTTCACTTAAGTCTTCCTTAAATTGCATTATGTTCTTCCTAATGAGGACGGTTTTGTGGATAGGGTAGAATTTCTTTAAGAAGAACTGAACGAAATCACCTCAAGATGTGACAGAATCTGTCGCCAAATAATAAAGTCATTTTTTGGCTAGGTCCTTAAGAAAAAAAGAAATAAAACATAACCTAACAGCATCGTCACCAAGCTGGGGTATTCTCAACATAAGGCATACTTTCTCATATTCTCTTATGAAGAAGTATGCATCCTCAGACTTTAGACCAAGAAACTTGGGAAGAGCATTGATGAAATAAGGCTTACGCTCAAAATTGTTGCCACTAGCTTCAAGAAGCCAAATGCAAGATGGAAGGGAAGTTCTAATGGGTAGAACCTATCCTGTAAAGATGACGTTTGTACCATGATCGGATCTAGTTATGGTGGTGATATGCTTATGGTTAACCTAGATGTATTGTGTCTCTCGATCACACTTGTATGCACAATATATCACAAATAAGATCACCAAACCATCAGTCAAAGAAAAAGGAAAAAAAATCAACTAAATTTATTCTAAGCTAGACTTAGAACTAGACGACTCCTAATTAGTTGACTGTCTAGGAGAGGTATATTGTAGCAGCCTAACCATAAGTTAATTGGCCAAGTAGGTGCAAAACTCAATGGGAGGTATCCGTGCAAAGCAACATGCCTTAATTATGTCAAATCACTAGTTTTCGAGGATCTTGCCTCTTAATCCCCAGCCTTTGACACTGATTTGACTAGAGTCAAACTCTAACAACTTTCTCCTAAGGTCAATCTCCTAGTGAGTCCGAGATGTCTCTAGGGCCAACGTCTATTCAGATTTTAATTAAACTTAGGTTGTGAGTGAAGCGGAGATGATTTGTGGGCTAAAAAGTGTAATGACTCCCCACCTTATCTTTTATTGGGTTTTGCCCTTAGTTCATTTTGGTGTGAAGTTTATAAGTAAAAGCATAAAGTAACACTCAAAGCAATAAAATATTACCCAAGAATGTTTCCTAAGCTAGATGGAATGCATACATACCTTGGCTCCAACACTCTTCAACAATAATTTAAATAAAAAAATTAAACAAATGCCTAGGATGCAAGTCTAACCTTTTTTAAACAATTCAAGCAATCAGTTACTATTGATTTTAAAACAGTAATTAGAAACAATAAAAAATAGAAACTAACAAAAGAAGAATACTATGTTTGCAATTCCATATGCGCTGCAAAAAAGATTAGTCAGTAGTCCAATTTCTTTGTCGCGTTTACGTGGCAAAGGCAAAGGAAATGCGGCAAAAACAAGGGCTCTTGTGCTCTGCTTTCTATAGCAGAGGTACGGAGTAGCTATTGTTCTTTTGCAGTGAGTATATATTCCTTATCCTTTCCTGAACGCTGAAATAGAAACAAACTTGTTAAATCATAAAGATATCATTCCCTTCCCAGCAACGACGCCAAAAATTTGTTCGGTTCGCATCGAGTACTTCCAAATGTACTGCGTGAAGTAAAGAAATGAAAGTGAAGAACCGTATGTGGTGATTGTATTAAAGTGTACCTTGTAGCTTAGAGCTAACGAGTCGTGTCCACAAGGAGGAATGCGATGTAAGCTTTTCGGTACTTTTGTTTCAGAAATCAAGTATTATTTCTGTTTTTAGAAGGAAAAAAAAAGAAAGAATATAGTTTAGTTGAGAAGTTGGTTTAAGAATTTAGAAAAGGAAAATAAGAAAGTTTTCAAAAGAGGATGAATCAGGCTTTAAGAAAAAGTTATGAAAATCTGAGCAAAGAAAAATAAGTTTTCTATAAGGAAGAGAAATCTAGGCTCACTAATCTACTACTCAACTATTTACTCTTCTCTTGAAAGTTTCGTGCCTCAATTGGATCATCGGCAAAAATTAAGACTTGAGTTTCAGAAGCATTCAAGCAATGCAAATGAGATTGATTTTGAAAATTTAACTTCTTTTTTAAAATCGTTCTTAAATTGAATGTTAAACCATCAAGATGTTCAAGTATGAAATAAAAACAAATTTAAAAATAATTTTCAAAATAAGAGTTAAAAACCAATAACTATCCTCATGTGCCTTCAAGAACACTCGCAGAATGCAAGGTTTGAACTAGGCATGCAATGAATTAATTGGGTTTTTATTATAAAATTCAATCAAGAAGAAGAGGGGTAGAGGAGATGGATTAGTAAGCCAGAAAAAGCGTTTAGCTACTCATAGTAAAACGTAAACAAAGAGAAGTAAAAATATCAAATAAGATCTGGATGATGATTTGCATGAGTTGAATCCTTCCTAGATGTCACTTCAATTACAAAATTACAACTTTTCTTTTCACTCTTTCTTTTCTGGATTGAAATAAAACAAATGAAAGAAAATAAAATGAACATTACACTTGATTAACAACTAACTAAAAAAATCCTAACCTTAAAATGAAAACTCTAGAACATAGTTCTCTTCTCTGTACCTTCTTCTCTGCTTTGGTTCAAAATTTATTAGAGGAGAAGAGTGGTAAAAGAGAGTGGAGATGAGGATGAAATCGCTGATCCAATGGCCAGGAAACGCGGTATTGTTTTGGCCATTGGATCAACGCTTTGAGCACGAGATCCCCATTGTTCAATTGTCTTCAGTTCTTTTGATAAGATTATATCTAAGTCTCTTAGCTCTTCAGAATATCCTCGTTAATCTTAAGCTAGAGAATCTTATTCTTAAAAATCTGAACTATATAGGATATGTCGGGCTTTTTCTTCTCTTTCTTCATCATTTACAACATGCAAACAATTAGACATTAAAAAAGTTAAATAGTAGAGTCTAAATAAAAATAACTATGAAAATGTGATATAAAATTTGCAATATATGTTAATAATTAGGAACCTCTTAAGTGAAGAGATCTAAGATTGATTTGCTCCATTCTCAATATGAGGAATTTTATATGAATGAGAATGAAACTATAAATTAAATACTTACTCGTTTTACTAAGATTACTAATGGACTTTCTTTAGGTGTCAAAATCGATAATGATCAAAAGGTGAGGAAAGATACCCGGGCTCTTCCCAAATCTTGGATAGTTAAGGGTACTACATTGAAGGATCTTTGGTTGAAAAGTGAAAGATCAATGAGAATTATGTCTAGCTTTGGGCTAACGGGTTGTGTCCACGAGGAGGAATGCGATAGAATATTTTCTATGAATTGTTAAATAACAAAGAATGGTGTTGGTGTTTTTCTTTTCTTTTTTTATATTGAAAAAGAGAATGGAGAGAAGGGAAGTGATTTAAAGAAAAATTCAAAACTTAGAAAAGCTTTGGAGAAGATGATCTTTTAGAAAATGATTTGAGAGTGATTTGGCTGTGATTTAAATTATGAAAATGATCCGGACTCACTAATCTTCTACTCAACTACTTACTTATCTCAAGAACATTTTGGTGCATCACTTTTATCATAAGTAAAAACCTTTAGTTTCTTTTAATGTTCAAGCAAAACAAATAAGATGGTTTAGTTTTAATCTTAAGACATTTCTTAACATATCATTAAAAAAAGAATGTTAAACCATCAAGCGTGAAGAAGCAAATATGGAATAAAGACAGTTTAAAAATATTTGTGCTTTGAAAGTCCAAAAAAAAAAAAGACATCCTCATGTGCTTTCAAGAACAAAGTTTAACTTAGACATTATTCTGATTCAAAAGAGTTGCTTTCATAAAAATCAATCAAGAGAAAGGAGGTAGAAGAGATTGATTAGTGAGCCTAGAAAATGGTTTAGTTACTCATGATAAAAAGAAAGCAAACAAGAGAATGAAAATAAAACATAGACATTCCAAATTGAGTCGAGCTGAATAAGCAAGTTGAATCTCCTTTGATTGTCACTTCAAGGATGAATTACACACTTAGTTTCACTCTTCTCTCTTTGTTGGTCTAAAGTAAAAAGTAAATATGAGATACAATTTTTCAGAACTATCTAACAATACTCCTAAAATCCTAAAAATGAACAAGAATTCTAATTCTAGTCTTCGCTCCTTTTCCAGTGCAAAACCTGCCTTTTATAGGCAAAAACCCAGAGGGGAGAGGAGTGAGGAGATAAGGATGCTTCCCTTATCTCCACCAAATGGCAGCAGATCCGCGGCTCTGGTCGCGAATTCGCGGCCAGGATGTGGCCAGATGGCCATATCCAGGTGGGGACCTGGATAGCGTGTCATTTTTTCCCTTTTTGTCTGACTGGATTTGCTGTTTGTCTCTGATTCTGATCTGATCTCCGGTGATTCTTAAGCTAACTGATTTGGATTCTTATAAAACCAAATTAACTGGTTTCCAACCTCCCTGATTTTCCATGATCTGCCCTGATTTTTTGATTTCGAATTAATTCTGAATTAAATCAGAATTTGATAGGCTTTTGGGCTCATTTCTCTTCCCTTTCCTTTAGCAATGGGCTTGCACTTTATAAAAGAAAAATAAGACTTATTAATAGGATTTACAGATAATAAACATGATAATGTGACAATATATATGCAATATATATAACCGATCAATCTTAATGACAAGGAAGAGATGAATTTTTCTGGGTTCATAGGGAACCTCAAAACACATGAGATGGTACGGAAAGTAAGAGTAAAAAAAGAGCCACAAAAGAAGAAGAGTGTTGCCATCAAAATAACACCATCTATTCTGGAGGACAAAGATACCATGGATGAAGATGAAGAAGATGAATTTGCTATGCTCATGAGAAAGGTGGGAAGGATGTTCTACAAATAAGGGAAGATGAGCAACCATAAAAGATCTAAATGGCAAGAAAAAGGTGAAAGAAAGAAATAAGAAATTGGCCTGACTATAACTATAAAATACCAAGACACTTGATTTCGATTGTCCATATCTCTAAACGGTCACTTCAAGAAAAATGCCAAAGAAGAAAGTGATGATAGTTCATGAGATGATGACTTGGAGAGTGATTCCAGAGAAGATGTAGACGTTGCAAATGTTTGCTTCATGGCTCATGGGGATGACCCCATAAGGTACCATACAGTGATTTAACTATGAATGAACTTGCAAATTTCTTTGAAGAACTTCAAGAAAGATATGAGTTATTAAAGGTTCAAAATCAGAAATTTAAAAACAAAAATGATGTTTTGATTAACAAGATTAATGAGATTTCTAAAGAAAAGGATTTTTATCTATTTCATCTATTTCTCATAAAAATGTTCAAAAGGATTTTGACAATTATAAGATTGCTCGCAAAGCTAAATTTTCTAGTGTTGATAAAAAAAAGTTTTCTAATATTAAAAAAAGAATTGAAGCTTTGAGTAACACTTTAAAGACATATGACGTTGATAAGGCTACGTTAGAGTCAATGTTTTAAAAGAAATAAGCTCCTAAAAAACATGCATCTCACTCTCATCGTGCTCACAAAGCACATCATAATACTTATCATGCATCTATGTATGCCATTGTGTACACTTTTACTCATTATGGTCAAAAAGGTCATTTGGCTAGATTTTGTTTTGATAAGTTTAATATTGCAAACAAACATATTTGGGTTCGTAAAAGTTCTAACCCAAAGAACCCAAGAAGATCTAGGTATCAAAAGTACACCCGTTTCACTTGATGCATATGTATCCTCTCTAAAGATATAAGAGAGTTGGTGCATAGATGGCGAATTTATTTTTGAGATCAAAAGGATAAAACTAATTTGACGCATCACAATCAAGGAGTTAAAGTGAAAAGACTACTTTTGGTTTGGAGAAATTGAGTTGGCTTTATGGGTATCGGTAACTATCTCTATTCTTCACTTCAGTTTAAATATGTTTTGATTTGTTTATAAACATGTATTGTTTAGAATATACATGTATGCTCTAAGTTTAATGAAATTTAAATATATTCTGAAAATTGTCTCATATTGCTTGCAAAATCTTGTTGGTACACATGTTTGATTAATTAAGCTTATTGTTTCCTCTAATCTTGATTATGAATGATTGTATGTTTTTATATTAGTTTTCTTGATTTGAATTTTCATTTTTTTTTTGTTTAGAAAGTTTGGAAAAGAATTCTAGAAGAGTTTTGATGATTTTATTTTAGTACAAAATAATTTTTTTTCAAATTTTCAAATCTTAAAATAGTTATTTTTACTTATAAATTATTAATCATATTTTTAAATATTTATTAAAATAAATATTATATACAAAATGATTTTGGCAAAATTTGTTTCCTGTAGACAGATATGACTCACTATTAACAGACTAAAATCAACAGAGAGTTGATCTCACACAGTTGTCGACAGTTACTTGGGCATGTCGACAGACTGAGATCAACAGAGACATGATCTCAGTTATCGTTGTCGACAGCCACTCGGGACTATCAATAGGTTAAGAATAGCCACGGGTCCACTCCTTTAAAACTCTATTTTCCCCACTCCTCTTCATCTCTTTTGACTACATACCCCTCTCCTTCAGTCGCCTCTTCCTTTTTTCCCTCAAAAGTAACTTTCTACTCCTCTAAAACATCTCCACCTCTCAAAATTTTTTCTTCCAAAAGATTTTTTTCACAAAACTGGAGTGTAATCTCTGTTGGATCTGAAGCTTTTCTCTAGAATTGTTGGGTATTCTCACCAAAACCTAGAGCTTCTTCCATTTGGGTAAAATTCCTATTTTTGCTCTTAATTTCAGTTCTTTCCTTTATTTTATCATGTCCAGGAAGCAGTCTATGCCTCATTTTGGTGGATCTTCCCCCTCCAAGAGATCCCAACTTCATGACCTTTTTATTTTTGCAAAAAACAAACAATTATATTTAATGAAACTAACTCTAACAAGTCCATCATTACTGGTAGAAGTATTCAGTTTTGTGATTTTGAGGAATACAATTTAGAAAATATCTTTAATCAAATAGGATGGACTAATTCGTTGAAATAGATGAAATCTTACCCAAATGTGATTTGGATCTTTTAGTCCAATCTCTGTTAATAGACTTGTTCTCAAAAGTCGTGTTGGTGGCAAGAATGTTCGATCTCTTGTGAAGAACTTGTCCATATTCTTGATCTACCCTTTGAAAGATTTGACCTTACCAAAACTATCTTGAAAATTATCTCTTCCTCTGAGTCAATCTATTGAACATGCCTCTACCCTAATTCATGGTGACAACAATCTTGGTTTGAAGGCCAATGAATATGTTGTTCGCTTCACTCATTTGTGTCAAGTTCTACCTAAAATTATCATGCATAACATCGTGCCCAAAGCCGGTGAGTTTGGTAGAGCTAAAGGATGCATTCCAATTCTCATGTATTGTAATCTCACTTCTCAAGGAGTAAATCTTCCACTTATGCTTTTTAACAACATGACTGTGGATAACAGTGCTCATCATAGTCTTCCTCTTGGCATGGTCCTTTCTCGTCTCTTTAGTCATTGGCAAGTTGATGTACAAGGGGAACTATTCCAACCTTCACCAGAGCTCCTTGGTTAAGCGTTTCTTACTAGAAAGATGAGTCATCTTTCTAAGTGTCCTCCTATCTTTCTAAGTGTCCTCCTACCCAATCTTCTACTCAAGCTGAGCAATCTATTCCTACAACTCATGTGCCTCCTCCTCCTCCAACTGAATCTTTTTCTGATCCATATTCTCTAATTTTAGAGAAATTGGAATCCATATACCTTGCTTAGTCCAAATTTCAAGAAGCATATTAATTAATGCTTCTCATTTTGATGATGCCAAAAGATACAATAAGATGCACTTCTCTCATATTTAGCAACATTTTGAATATGAGATTTCACGTCCCACAGAGTTCATTCATCCTCTTCCACCCATTGGACCTCCCTTTGCAGTCTGGGGTGCTCTTCCTCAACTAGTTATTTTTGAGCCTTGTGCTTCTTCACAGCCTGCTGGAAATGATAGAGATGATGGTGATGATGAAGAAGATGAAGATGACAACATCGAAGAAGACGAGTACCGCTTGGTTAGAAAATGAAGACTTGTTTTCTTCCTTCTTGATCTATGACAAAATGGGGGGAGAATATTTAGGAGTTAGAGTTATTGAGCTTGTTTTAGTTGTGAACCTTCTCAATTATTATTTGAAGTTTGTGAACCTTTGTAATAACTCTTTGGTATGTCATGTCTTGGAATATTTTGCACTTGGTTTGAAATATTATCTAGTAGCATGATTTTCAACTCAATACATTGTCTTCGATTTATTGAGCTTGTGTTATATTAAGCATGTTTTTATAAATTTCAATATATCTTGGGTATACACTTTTTGAATATGCTTATAATTGTATATTTTTGATTCATGCACAATTCCTGGGGGAACTTTCTTACAAGCTACTCCTAATAACTCATGAATTTTATCATCATCAAAAAAAGGGTAGATTGTTGACCCAAAAGATCATCACTCTTTATTTTTATGATTTTAAAACTCATGTAGTTTGGTGGTACTAATAAAGTTCAAGTTTCTTAAATACACATATGTTTTTTTTCCAAGAGTGAGATGTTTAGCTTCAAAAGGAGACTTAGCACAAGAAGACAAATTTGGAAAAGTCCATTTGAAGATTTTGTATATGGATCTACTCTTTAATGATATGTAAGATGTTTAGTTTTGTTAAAAGTTAGTGTAGAAAATTGATGCTCAAGAGAGCGCACACACAAAAAAGTTTTTCAAATCAGTTTCATGATTTTTAGATTTGCGTTTTATTTTTTAAAAAGATCAAGTTTAAACATTTATACAAATGTTGTGTATTAAATAATTTAAATGATGTTTGGATTTTAAACATACTTGTTTTTACTCAAAATGTGTTTAAAATACAATATTTTTACAAAATAACATTTATATTTGTCTAGTGTACTGACAATTGCGCTGTCGACTGCTGATACATGTTGCACAGGGCTGAGAGTAGCTCAGCTGTCGACAACTCCAAATAGCTATCGACGAGAACTTTACAGAGACTGATCTTATGCTCAGTCTGTCGACTGCTGAGCTTTGTTGTCGAAAATTGAGTAAACAGAAACTAAGTCTACCTCAGTCTCTCGATAACCAACCCTAGCTGTCGATAGTTCTTGCATTATATTTGAAATATATAACCATTGAGCAATATCTGTCAACAGGCATGAGTTTGCTGTCGACAGCCAGGCAGTAAACTTCTCTGTTTTGTCCCCCAACAGCCAGTTTCTTATTAAATTTGTTCAGAGTTATTTCTAACATTTATTTTATGACTTTAAGATGTTTTATTGTTTAGATTTATTTTTTAATGGTCCCTATCCTACTCCAATAAATAGGAGGGATTAGACATACTTTATAAAAAAGAAAATTAAGAGAAAACAAGTTTGAAAAAAAAAAATCAAGTGTTCAATCTCTTGTGAAAAGTTTTTTATTAATTAATTCAAATTTCCCTCAGTTTCTTTCACACTTTTCTTGAGCTATCAATTTCTTACTCTAAGCTATAGGAAAAGGGTAATAGAGGGTGTTATGATCTTGTGAAGATCACCATTGTAATCTTTTGCTCTTTGAGAGTTCCTCTAGGAAGGAGAGTAGTGAGTTGGAGTTGCGGCTCCGGATCTTACGGGATCAAATTCAAATTGTAATTAAATTGATTATAGTGTAATCCTTCATTGCGGTAAAGGTAGGGACGTAGAGCAAATGGCTCGAACCTCGATAACAATTCTTCATTTTTGTGGTTTGCTATATCATTTGATCTCTCTGTCTCTTTTTTATTTATTATACTATTATACTAGTTAATTTATTATTCTTGCAAGATTATTTCTTTTGGACTCTCTTTATATTAAGAAAGCAATTGTGTAACCTTTTGTTTTAAGAAGAATCATGAGGAGAAGTTCAGAGCCCTTCACCGGATATATGGCTTCATTCTTCATTGATGAGTTGGATAAGTTTTAGTAGTCTATATTTTTCACATTTTATTATCCATCACTTATTCATCCCCTTCTAGTTGATTTCAACCACCTGTGGGCTAAGGAGATTCAGAGAGGATGCTGAGATCAATCATACACAAGCACGAACAAAAAACAAAAGAGAACACAAGATTTAACGAGGTTCAACAATCTGCATTTATCCTCGGGGCAGAAGGGAGAGAAATCTTATTAATCAAATCACTACTGGTTACAAATAAGGATACAACACTCTTCAATATATATATAGAGAGAATTCACGAATAAAAGGAAACTCAAAACTCAAAACTTGGATCAAAATCCAAATCAGAAACCAATCAGGCAAACGCCAGAATACTGCAGCTGCTGACAGCACCAAGAGGCCTGTCGATAGACTGAGATGATCCAACTCTCTGTTGGTCCTCTGGTCGACAGATTGAGCTGTGTTGTCAACTGCAATACAAACACTGTTGATAGCTGCATTTCAATTGTCAACAGACTGACAAACTTCAAGTCTCGGTTGGTGTATTCGTGTATTAGTTGCCGAACGGTACCTAGCACCTGTCGACAACTCTACCAGTTTCTTCTGCTCCTGCTGCTATCTTTAATGGGTTAAAAAATTACCACCTTGATTTTTAGATCATCTCCCCACAAGGACTAGTTTGATTATAAATTGATTCTCTGAGGAGCTCTATATAAATATATCAAATTAAGATTATAAAGCTAACATATTTTAGCCAGGAATGAACCCATAATTAAGTATAATGTTACACGAAGCTTTGCAAATTTCAGCCAGTCTTTGAAGAGTTCTAGTGTTCAAACATAATATTTTTGTCCACATTTTTGTGATCATTCAAAATTTTGAGATAATAATCCATATTCTCAATCATTATTATGATAAATAAATATGACTGTTGCCTTCATGATAAATATAAAGAAGATATCAATAGATCAAGTAGTAATTAACTAAAAATGTTGCATCATCAATCAGGCTAGAAAGGAGCAAGGCAAAGAGGGTAGAAGATTTTAGACCTACTAGCGTGCTGAATGCGTTGGTTAAGATCATCTCCAAAGTATTGGTCAATCATCTGAGGGAAGTTTTGGGTGAATTGGTTGAGGATAACCAATTAGGCTTCCTCAAAGGCGGAAATTCTTTAGACTCCATAGCGACAACTCAAGAAGTCATCAATTCTCTATGCGGAACAAGGTACCGGTGTTTATGCTAAAATTAGACTTTGAAACGGCTTACGGCATGGTGGAATGTGAATGCACTGTTGAGACGTTGTTGGCTTCATGTTTCTATCCAATTTGGGTCTCGTGGATTAAGCTCTGGCTAGTAACATCAAAGATTTGCACATTGGTCAACGGTATCTCAGGAAGGGAGATCGCATGTAAGAGAGGCCTCAGGGGGACTTATCAAATATTTACACGTGCCTAATATGAATCTGCTAATACTTGAAATCGTGACCTTAACTGAAAAGATCAAAGTGCATTTTCAATCATGGGGGAAAGAAACCTGAGAAAATGCACAAAGAAGTGAATTTTTGGGCTGAGAGCATGCCTGAGAAGCAAAGAAGTCAGAACTTATTCAAGAAAACAAGAGATGGATGTTGTTACTATACATCCTGTGTCCATCCAGCAATGGATAAGAACTGTCACAAGCAAGAAGATTGCATCAAATGTTGTGATGGCTATTCTACAGCAAATGTAATTCTAGCATGGTGAAAAGTCACACGAAAAACTTTCAGAAAACTAGTGTAGGCCGTTCTTCAAATAGGAACAGAACAGAGTTTTAAAGAAGATATAAAAATTCTAGCAAAGGTTAGTGAGAAGACTTGAAGATATTAAAATTTGAATTGCTACTGTTTGAGTGGGGTTTAATCCCGATTAATTTCCAGATATTTTGTGGTCCATTTAAAGACTTTATGTAATTATTTTGCAGTCTAAACTACAGTTAATGTTGTTTCTTAGTTACTTTCAGCATAACAAAGATTCATCAAAATTAAATAAAACCTGAAACTGAAATAGAATAATTAATGTTTCACATTCCAGAAATATATTCCAATACTAACGGTTATACATATATGGTTAAAATCACAGTACAGTTGCAAGTCTATACATCATAGCTAGCTCATCCGAATAGAGAAAACAAAAGTCCAATTACTTGACCGCATGCCTGCATAAAGGGCAGACTTGACTCCGCTCCAACCACGGAACAATACAGTAATAATGGAACACATGAGAACATGGCAAACGAGCCAAGTCGAAATGATATGTTGCCTCCTCGAACTCTTCGAAACAAATAGAGCAGCCCTCCTGCCCAATCTCCGATGATCCTGCAGTAGTAACGTTCAGCCTCTCCAGTCTTGTGATTGCCATGTCCGCCGCTGTTGCCCCAAAATGCAAGTCGGCAACCGTGTGGAATCGGACTCCCAAGAAGTTGCTGCTTCTTTGCATGGTCTGAAGGCAGAAATCTGAGAGTTGATTTCCCATGAATTTGGAGGTAACAGGATCCCTGAAACATCCAACATCCAATAGCAAGCGACAAACGGCGTCTTGAAGACGAGAAGCATCCTGGAAAATGTCGAGGGGCAAGTGAACACAGCGGATATTTCCAGCCATTGGGTTGATGTAGGGAAGCCGACGCCCAGGCACATGGTGATGCTCTATTACGCAGAAGGTGAAGGCAGCCTGTGGCTCTGTGATTGGCACTGCGCTGAAGTTGAATCGAGCGTTCTCGTGTTCTCCACTGGTTTCCATCAGGGTAGTGGAAGCCATTGCTGTTGCTTGAGATGGAGAGGAGATTTGGAAGCAAGCAGAACCAATTGGTGATCAAGACAGTGATCAGAGAGATGATTAGAGCTTTGAATAGAATAACAAATGATGGTCTTGTTTTAATTTATAGACTACACACCTTGTACAAAGTTTGTTCGCTCGGTTTCTTGATTACGAAAAGAATTAGGATTAGGACTGGACCTAAAGTTTCCAATTCGAACTAATCCAATTAATCGGAAGCGAGGAAAAGTTTCCAAATTTGGCCCCGCTTCGTATTTACTTGTTTGCGCGCACTCGGAGCCCGAAACCTAATAGGATTTTAAGTTTGCAGCCTTTTTGCTAATTCTTTTAAAAATTCTATATAAATACTTTGTAAAATCTTGCAAAAATAAGTCTATACAAATTCTTTTTGACAAATACATGTGATCAAGGATCAACATAAATTGTAAACATTTGTAACTTTTTTTTGCAATAAAAAAAGTCTTTTTGAAATATTTTTTTTTTTCAAGATCGTTTTTCTCAAAAGTCAAAAATTCATTTTTTGTAAACTTCTTATAAATGAAATTCAATATCAAAAATCTTTTCATACTATGAAAGAAAACTAAATATCAATTTTATGTAGATATTCACAGTGAGCATTCCAAACTCTAAACTAGATTTTGACAAAGCTAAATCTTACATTACAAGAATTCTTCTGTTCTTTTTGTAATGCTTCATCGCATCTGAACTTTGATTCCTCGAGCTTGACTCCTTGAGTATATGGTGTACCTTTGTGCTTGAGCTCTTGAATTAAGATGTGGTCTCAAAACTTGACTTTGAGTCTTTTCTTGAAGCTAAACATTAAATCATGATCTTGTTAAACATGTAACTTAAACAATCATAGCACCATTAGTACTATAACTACATGAGATAATCATCATCAAAACTAAAGTGATAGATATTCGGGCCAACAATCTCCTCATTTTTTATGATGACAAAACTCATGGAGTGATATATGCATGGAGTAGAGAAGAGCTCTATCAAAACTCTCCCTTAACTCATGCATAAATATAAAACATGTAGATACTCAATAAAAACTTTAAATATCAAATAAATAAGAAAACATATATGCTTAAAACATATACATCATCTATATATAAACTCTAGACTTCTCTCCCTTTTTCTTCAATTCATTAATAAAAGAGTAAACAAACATAGTAAAGTTATATGTGACATAAATTAATGACGAGGAGAGACATTAAGTTAATTTTTCCTGCATACATGCATTACATGGAGAAGTAATGACTAAATCTTAAACTACATAAGCGTAATATTTAATGGATAGATGGAGATGTTAAGCTCCCTTTACAAATTTGTATTGTATATAGAGAAGAGATCAAGCTCTTTTTTATACAATACACTCATCATAAATTTACATAAAGAGGAGATGTTAAGTTAACTCCCCTTGCATATAGGCAATACATGCATAACTAAATGTTATAAATGTCTGTAGAAATCAAAAAGATGGATATCAAATTGTAAATAATGACAATACCAATTAAACATTGAGATCAATTGAGTTTACTACAAGATACAAGGATATATCAATTCAAACTCTATAAATGCATACAAGAGATGAACAATTTGAAAATGGTATGCATAAATAGCTTCCATCCAATCAAACCACCGACCTCCAAAACATAGATAGAGGGAGGTATATCGAGGCAAAACAAATAAGTCAATACAAGCCATAACAAAGATTCAAAAATCAAACAAATAAGTCACGTAGAGTATATTACAATCCATAATCCAAATTCACAAATCAACCAAAGAGTGTTTTGAAATTAAAAGTTATACATGCCATAAGTTTTTTGAAATAAAAAAAACATAATTCCGAGGATCTCCAAAGCTTCAACCATGCTCGCCAATGAAGCCAGTGTCGGCACTACTAAAAAATCTGTCAAATTGCGTCGAATATTTACATCAAAAATAGACATTACGTCAAATTTTTACAGCTTGCGTCAATTTTTGCGTCGAAAAAATTCGACGCAAAGTCCTCGACGGAAATTTTGCATAAAAAATTTGCCGCAAGCTGTAAATGTTGCGTCGAATTTTTGACGCAAATGGTTTTCTGTAAATTATGTGAAAATTAAATATTGCATCAAAAATTCGACGCAATATTTACATTTAGCGGCGTAAATTCACTGCAAATTGTTAAATAAAATAAATTTTGCAAAATTGAATTTACAATTTGCATCGAAAATTGGCCGAATTAGTAAAAGTTTGTCGTATTTTTACCACTAATTATAAAATAAATTAAGCTTAAAATTTAAATATTTCATCAAAAAGTTTAGTTGACGCAATCTGTCAACTTTCAGATCTACACAAAAAATAAAAAATTTTGGTTTAAAAATACACTGATGTCCTATAATTGTATCGAAAAGTTATGTTTTCGACGCAATTTGACATCTGGTTTTAGAGTTATGTAGATTTTGAAAATTTTGGTGTAAAAATATAATCGGTCGTAACAAATTGCGTCGAATTTGTGATTTTTGACGCAATTATGAGACATATATTGCATCGAAAATGAAATTCGACCCAATTTGTTGATATTTTTTTTTAAAACTGTAGCTCACAACCTGCAGACATACCCACATACATTTCAATATCACCAATATAGCACCAAATATATCTCCAATATATACCAATATATACCCACACACATTTTAATGTCACCAATATATACCCACATACATTTTCAATATCACCAATATATCGCCAAATATATCACCAATAAATTCAAGTTATCTCACCAAATAACACCAAATATCCCCGATATATACAAATCTCACAAATCCAAGTAATTTCACAAATCTCAGAAAATATAAGTAATATAAATCACAATTATATCACAATCTCACATAAGCCTCGTCGTTATCTCCGTCACCAATGTTGTCGCACCCGCTGCTAGGTTACCAGGCGCTTTGTTGACTCATTGTAAACTCGCCCATGAACAGCTGCATCTCTCTCAGAGTAGCCTCCAAACTGGAGATCCTCTGCTAGTCGGCCTCCGACAACTGCCTCAGCGCCTTCGACTGCTGCCTTAGGGCCTCAGACTCCTGCCTCATGGCCTGAACCTGCTGCTCAAGCTGGGCAGTGTAAGCGTCCCTCCTAGCAGGCCCGGTGCCTCTGAAAACAACCACGTGCAGCCCGAACCTCGTCACATGTCCAAATATTTTGAAGGTCGCTCGTGTGCTGGTGTTGCTCTCGTCGTTGCATCTGCTACCGCCACATCATAATTCCTCTCGAGTTGGAGCTATAAATTAACAGAGATATTAAAAGTATAATTAGATTTTTATCATTTTCATAAAATATAAGGATATATATATATAAATTTTTAATATTTACACCAACAGACATGGCTTCGTCGGTGACTGGCTTGCCCCCGGTGCGAGGCATGGGAAGCTCGCCCTCAGGAGCATCGAGCACATCGATCTTCAAGAATTTCTTATTGTAGATCTCCTTTGCGTTCGGCTCCCTCCCGTAGGCCTCCCTCTAATAGAAATGCAAAAAATTTAAAAAATTAACTTAAATAGCAAATATGCTATAAAACAAAATGAATATAAATTTATACTTATAAATTTGCCCTTTCACACAGAAAGAGCGTCTCTACCCATCCTATGCGGCAAGTCATTTGCAGCACGAGAGGCTTTACATTTTCCCCTCCTCGACTATAAATTTAAAAATAAACAAGTCAGTAAATTTTTGTATAATAATATATAAACAATTCATAACTTTTTATTTTACTAATCTACTCCTATTGTCCTGACTGTTCTTTTCATATGTCGACAAGAGATTCATCCAAGTCTCACTGTCGACTCTGTCCATCTGCAGTGCAGTAGCATCATTTATGGACCCCTGACAGCGATCAAATGTATGACGCAGGGAATGATTTTTGTTGTCGTTCCACTTCTTCCTGGCATTATCGTTGAGTCACTTGCGGAACTTTCTTGGAATATCCCCGCGTTATTCCAAGCCGGCAGTGAAAAATCACCCTACATATCTCACAATGTCACTTGATTAAAATCTCAATAAAGTATAAATATAAACATAAAATCTCAACAAAGCATGACACAACTTACAGCCAATTCATGATATAATGCTTCAATTCTCCCTGAATTTTTGCGGTCAGGCCAAGTCAGGGCCAGAGAAAACTCATCGCAATGGCAGACATGGCGATTAATGTGATCTGAGAGTGCATCATAGTGAGGGCCAAATGGGCAACCATCTCCATCAATCTGGAACAAGCCAACTGGCTTGTTTTTTCTCCTGGACTAGCTAGAGGACGATGTTGCCATTTAGAAGACATGTGTTTTACAATTATATAATCTAGATATAAATTTAAGCAGTCGTACAATAGATATATGTAAGTCAACATAGAAAATAAAATGCACAACACATAAAGTTAAGCAGTCATACAATACATGCAACTAGCTTATCTCAAGAAATAAAGTATATATTTGCAACTAGATAATCTCCAAACATAAAGTAAAAGCAGTCGAACATTAATACTATGTTACATTGAAAAGTTCAATATATAATTAAAATTAAAGTGGAAAAAATCAGAATACATTTAATATCTTACTCTACCATAGGGTCAACACTGTTAGTAGAAGCAGATGCCACATTAGGATCAGTTCAGATGAGCATTACCTCCAAGCATTCACCTTCGGTACTTAAATCAAAGGTATCTCTTGATTTTGTGACAATAGGCACCACTGAAGGTTTATCCAATGATCCGGCACGAAAAATACTTGCAATATCAGAGAAGGTAGAATAAAGGGACAAGTTTTTTTATTTGGCCTTGTAAAGTCAACAAGTGTGAAGCCATGTTTGTTTGGTTTGTTCTTGTTGTTATCAGCCCAGTCACACTCAAATAGAATGATCTTCCTGTGCCCCTTATTAAATGATAGTTCAATGATATTTGTGATCACCCTGTAATACGTAATAACTTCTTCCCTCGGGTCATTATCATGCACACTTGCGTAGCTTGTCGTCTTCGCCATAACAATAACTCTGCTATTTTGAGTATAGTTAGACTCTTCGGATGACTTCTTGTGAAATTTGAAACCTTGTATATCAAAATTTTTTTATGTCTTGACTTTAAATTCAGGAGACCAAGATAGAGTTAAACAATCTGCATATATTCCGACCTCTCATGTAGCCTATTTAGTTAAACAAGGTTATTTCACAAATTCATTAGACTAGATCTATGTGAAAATATATTGTTGATAACACTTACACATTCTCTGAATCATATTTGAAATTCTTTATCCTGTGCATTTTGAACAAGCCATTTATAATTAGAAGCTCTCATTAAGATATGTCCTTATGATTTCCCGGTTTTGTCTGCAAGATATACATGATATGTTGAGACAATTCACAATTATTTAAACTTACGAAAGCTTATAATTTGTATGGTATAACGTACTCAATATAAGGGGTAACTTCATGACAGTTAAACAAGCAATTATTATGTGCATTGTGCATTTCGGCATACGTGAGTGTCCGTGTTCTGTGTCTGTGTCTGTGCTTCATATACATATCCGTGTCATGTCCGAGCCCGTGTCATATGTCCGTGTTATGTCTGTGTCCTGTGTCTATATCCGTGCTTCATATACATGTCTGTGTCTGTGTCCCGTGTCACATGTTCGTGTCTCGTGTCACTGTCTATATCCGTGTCCGTGTTCGTGTCCATGTTCGTGTCCTAAGTACAGTGCAAGTGTAAAAATAACATATACTTGTGATAATCTAAATAAGTTGTATGAAAAAAATAAAATTATTTGATAAAAATTTTACATGTGGTGGAGGAAGGTGGTGGCCAATCAGGAAGAGTCGGGGGAGGGAGGAGGAGGGAGGAGGTGCGGGGGAGGGAGCGATGGGGAGGAGGTACGGAGGAAGGAGGGGGAGGGGGCCGGGGGAGGTTGTCGGGGGAGGGAGGGGGGAGGTGTAGGGAGAGGCGGGGGCGAGGTGGCTGGGGGTAGGGGGCTGCGGGGAGGAGAGGTGGCCGGGGAAGGGGAGGGTCGATGAAGGAAGGGGAGGTGGCCGGGGGAAGGAGGGGGTCGGGGGAGGGAGGGGGAGATGGTTGGGGGAGGGAGGGAGAAGGTGCAGGGAAGGGGTGGGCCGGGGGGAAGGGGGAGGTGGCCGAAGGGGTAGGGGCTGTGGGGAGAGGAGGTGGCTGGGGGAGGGAGTGGGAGAGCCGGGTGGAGGGTAGGGGGACGCCAGGGAGGAGGACGCTGGGGAAGGGACTAGGACGCCGGGGAGGAGAAGGAGGATGTCGAGTGGAGGAGGACGCCGGGAAGGAGGAGGCGACGCCGGGTGGAGGGAGTTTTTGGGGAGTGGAGAAGAGAGAGAAAAGACCCAATTCACCCTAAATCGCATCAATTTGCGTCAAATTTTTTTTTATGCAACTTGTAAAATATTGCATCGAAAACATAATTTGACGCCATATTTTTGACATCATATGTAAAGCATTGTGTCCACAATTCGACGCAATATGTCCCGGGATTTTCCACCAAAAAATCCCGTGGGATCTTTTATTTTGCGTCAAAAATTTGACAAAATATTTTACAAGTTGCGTCGAAAATTCGACATACCCTTTCCGGGAATTTTTTTCCAAAAAAGTAGCGGGGATTTTCAATTTACATCAAAAATTTGACGCAATTTATCATTTATTCTTATTTTTTAATTAGTGACGTCTGTTTTTTCATTTGCGTCAAATTTGTGATAATTCGACGCAAATATTTTTTCAAAATATTTTTTGACGCTATCTTTCTGCCACAAACTAATAGTTTTCTAGTAGTACAGGCTCAAAGAGTGGATCATCTGGAGAATCGACAACTGGATGAATACACCTGTCGGCTCACTCGGTACAATCCAATGATCAAAAGGAGGACCTTTAGGAGGCAGAGGAAGTGAGTATCCATGAGGTTTCAGTAGAGGCCACTCGTACTTAGAGTAGATGATATTGTAAGTTCACCTAGAGGGGGGGTGAATAGGTGATGGCTAATCTAATGGTCACTTATGAACAAATAATGCGGAATTAAAACTAAGTTGACCAAATTAAAACTTCTTTAATTAAACACTTATGTATAACTCAAGAGTGTTGCCGAATTCCCCTTGCGAGGCTCTGGACAAGCTCCTCTAGATTCCCCTTGAATGGGTTGAGGTGCCGCGTTGGCTCTCTTGGTTGAATACTAGTGTTAACAACAATCCCAAGCAAGTATGTATATCAATTAAGCACAAGGGTATATCAAGCATGTAAAGTAAAGACAATGAAAGTAATGCAAGATATAAAAGAGACAAAGAGAGAGAGAGGGATAGAGTAAGCAATCGCAAACACAAAGGGTTTGTTTCGAGGTTCGAGCACACTTGCTCTACATCCCCGCCTTCGACACACGAAGGATTTCCACTATGCAAGATCCCACCGGATCTCTCCTCGGTGCCGTACACCTACAAACCCTCGGACTCCCAAAGTCCCTTACACACCACAAGCCCACGGCTTGACGAGGACGCACCTCGCACCACAAGTTCGCACCCGAACTCAACCACAACGAGCACACTTGCCCGTTTCCTCAAAATTACAAGAAAAGATCTCTTTGATGATCACAACTCTTGATCACCTAAAGAGTACTCTCACTACAACACACCTATAAGAATATCTAGCAATGGAAAGCTCAAGTGTGTGGTGAGAAAATGAAGGAAAGAAAGCTTTGTTGGAAAACACAAGAAATCACTTAAACACTCTCTTGATAAAAACTCTTCCTTTTGATTGGAAGTATTTGCACTAAAATCTTGTAGAGAAACTCCTCTAAAAGTGTCTGAAAAACAGCTCAAGAAGTCTCCTAAATGTTAACCTCAAAACAGATGACAAAATCCCAATTTATAGGCTGCCAGAAAATAGAGCCGTTGGGGTTCTGTCAGAGCTGGCGGTCGACCTCCGGTCGACCGGCCAACGGTCATTTTTCTGACCGTTGCAGCCACCGGTCGACTGGTGAGTCGACCGCTCTTCTGGAAAGAACTGTCGGTCGACCGATCCGGTCGACTGGCATTTTCCAGAGAGCAACAGGTTTGGGTCGGTCGAGTATCGGTCGACTCCGGTCGACTGATACGCACATGCACAAAAACTGTGCATGTCGGTCGAGTGCCGGTCGACTGCCGGTCGACCGGTCACTGAGAAATTCTGAAAAATCAGAACTTCCAGGACCTGGACAATTTGGATTTGGTTTTGGGTCTTGGATAAAATGTTTTGGTCTTGAAAAATCATAGAGTATGAGTATGTGTCATACTACTATCAAGGTAAAATACTTGGTAAAAATTCTTTTGATAAAAACCTAATTTTCCATGAAATGTTTTTCCAAACCTTTATCAAATACAAAAACAAGATATTTGAGTCCATTTAAAAGCATGGTGTGTATGGATATGATCCACTACACAATCAATATGAAATATCTATGTTTTTGACATAAAGCTCTAATCATGATTTTGGTTTAAAGATATGAACTATGAAATACCAAAATCCAAAATAGTATTTTGTCTCAAAGAAAAATCTTTTTCTACTCTAGAAAATCTTTTACTAAATAAAAATTCTTTTCTAAAAAGAAATCTTTTATGAAATCAATTAAATCAAGAGTTCTATCAAGAGTGTGTGTGTGTGATATAACTTGAGCAATCCACCAACTATCTATCCTTTACATTTTTACTAAAACAAAAATACAAATTCTATACCTAGACCCAAGTCTTCAACTTCTTGAAGTCTTCCCTTGAAGGCTTCTCATCTTCTTGACTTGGTCCAAGCTTGATCCAAAAACTTCCTTGGATCACCACATGCAAGCTCCAAATCTTGTTCTTTTATCCTTTGTTGAGCTATGTACCTACTAAGATCTTGATCATGAATCTGTCACTAATTAAACACAAGATCATTAGTAACTATAACTACATGAGTTGATCATCATCAAAACTAGGGTGAAGGGCCTTTGGGCCAACAGATATCATTACACTCTTGGAGATATTGAATAGCTAAGCAAATGTGAGCTACGGAATTCTAAAATTCTTCTTGGTTACCAAGTATCTTTTCAGAAGAAGTGTGTGTGACTGAGTGAGAGAGAATTCATCTTGTACATTAAAGCTGAGAGTTGATCAGAGAAGGAGGACGAACCATAGTCAAATAGTGGAGCAGGTTGTGCTTCAGGGATTTGAGCATGAGCTGCTACTTGCATCCTTTTGAGGAGGGTACGATCGATATTAGCAGAAGAAGAAAAAGCAATCTCTCTAGACATATTAATTTTGAAATATCTCAAAAGATGAGTAATCATCATCCCAAAGGGAAGATTCCTATTCTAGATCAGAAGGTTCTCAGAGAGCATACAATCAATAATAAGCTTGGGGATATTGACTCTAATGCCATTCAGAAAGCAATAGATAAGAAGTAGAATAAACCCCTAGCATGACTATACTCCCCTGATTTTGGAAGGATGTTGTAAAAGATTATCTTGGCAAGAACTTGGGAAATGAGAGTGAAATACTTCACTTCCTCATTCTTAACCAAAGCCGAGTTTTCACTGTTGTGAAGTCAGTAGGAAGTGGTGAGAGAAGACTCATTTCAGGGTAATTCTCAAAAGATCCCAAAATCATGGTTATATATGTCAACACCTTCAGAAGAGAGGTGGAGAATGCGAGCAAATACTTTCTTGGGCATGTTAATCTCATAATTACCAACCCTAGAGTGAATCACATTATCCTCAAAAGACAAATTGGAGTAAAATAGAATCACAGCATTAGGGTAGACTTGTTCCTTAATTAAAATAAAATATTGTAGGCTATTGTTCTCAAGAATGGAAGCAAGATTAAGATGTCTAAAATCACTGATGACAACTAATCGACTGAAAATAACCAGTTTCTTACATAACATGGTATACTTAAATTGAGCATGAGAAGAAACAAATTGATTATTGAAAGATCTAGCTTTAGGGTAAGATTTCTTGGATTTATCATGCTTGTTGGTGCGAGATCGCTTAAATGAAGACATAGTGAATAAGATACAATTAAAATAGAAATAGGATTTGAAATGAAATTGAAATTTGAAAAAAAAAGGACGAGAAATTGAGAGTATTTACCCAAATTAGTAGAAGATCACCTCCACAAATCACCACATGAGGAAGAAATCAAACAAATCTTAGAGAAATTATGAAGAAATTTGGAAAAACAACTGGTAGAAGAAAGATTGGTTGAAGGGGAATTCAGCTGCAAAAGAGAGGAGGAAGAAATTTGGGGATCTAGGATTTTTAAAACAGTTATTATAGTGCAGAACTCGACGGGGGGTCGACCGTCCCTCGTATCTGCAAATAATGCAGACTCTGCAGTCGACCGGAGGCCGGCCGACAGAGAGTTACATAGACCTCTCTAAATATCAGTCAGCCGGTCCGAGAGTTCACTGACTCTCTCAAACCTCGGTCAATTGAGACTGTCCCCAAAAAAAATATATTTTATTTTTATTTATAAATGACTTTGGTTTTAAATTAAATTCTAAAATAAATTGATAATATAAAAATTACTTATTAAATGCATCTTGAAAATAAATTGACCATTAATTATTAATGAAAATTATTATCATAAATAATTAAATGTTCAAAAATTAAACCAAATTGTCCAAAATTTTTGAAAATTTAAATAGACCATTTTACCAATTAATTTTTAATTTGACAATACGAATCAATTAACTACCAATTAAAGCAAATCCATCTTAAATCATCATAAAATCATAAAATTTGGCATAAAATAAATTAATTCAAGATTCATAAAGGATAACTCTACAAGTATTTAAATCACGAATTAAATTATTTATTAACCATCAATTACAATAAATGAAGCCGTATAACCTTGACAAGTTCTTAACTTCTCCTCATGATTCATCTTGATTATGAGTTGAGGTGCTCAAATGCTTTCTAGATTTTGTGCTTAATAACAATAAAATTATATCATCAAGATTGTTTATATAAACTAATACACATGCGTGAATAATAAAGTCAAGCAACTCATCATCAATAAGCATGAAATTCACATATAAAGTCTAAATTATCATCATGATATCTAAATAATATAAATAAAAACTTAAATAGACGGAGATTTTACATATACAATTTTAACTAGCAATCTCCATTGTCACAAAGGTGGTGTTTCCACCTTATTTCCTTGATAGTGATGCACTAAATAGATTTATCCTTCGAGTTCAAAATATACCCACTATCAAGGCACCAACTCCTCTTAAATCTTGGAGGAGGACACTCGTACATCAAGTAAAATTGGTGTATTCTTTAGTACCCATATCATTTTGTGTCCTTGTGGGCTAGTGTCTTTTCAAATTCAAATATTTTTATTCCTCAAATTCAATCTACTATAACATAATTGTGCAAGATGGCCCTTTCGGCCACAATGTGTATATATGTACACTTTGTCATACAAATAAGCTTGATGTTTGCGTGTTGTGTTTTGTGAACGTACTTTGTGTGTTGTGCTAATATAAAATATTTCCCTTGAGTTTTTCTCTTTGAAAACAGAGTCAATCTTGTTTAAATCAAAAGCACATTTTTTCAGAGTCTCGTCCAAAACAATCATTCACTTTTTCATGCAATCAATCTCATTTTTGTTTAAAATAATTTTAGGGCTTTTGCCCTTGCAAACAATTATGAGACTCAAAATCTTTTTTCACTTTTTCAAAACAAGTAGACAAATTCTTTTCTTTCAAAGCAATATCTAATACGTTTTGTCAAAATTCATTTTCTTTTCTCAATTTCTTATTTTGAACCTTTGAAATCTTATATATTTTTTGTAATTCTTCAAAGACATTTGCAAGTTCATCCATGGTTAACTCATCATCATCTAAATAATGTTCTGGATTTACCTTGGTGAGATTGTCATCATTAGCAATGAAACACATGCTGATGATGTCCACATCTTCTTTAGACTCGCTCTCCAAATCATTTCAAGTGGCCATCATAGCTTTCTTCTTTTGTAGTTTTCTGTAGGAAGTGGCTTTAAGAGATCGGCAATCGACGATCAAGTGTCCCGACTTCTTGAATAGAAGCATGGGCTTATCTCCTCTTTCTTTCGTTCATTCTTGGTTTGTGTTCTTGTTCTTCAGAAGTTGCTCATTCTACCTTTTTTGTAAAACATCTTGCCAACTTTCCTAACAAGCATAGCAAACTCATCTTCTTCATCTTTATTCATAAATTTCTCATCTTCCGGTATGGATGGAGTGGCTTTGAATGTGACACTCATCCTCTTTTGAGATTCTCTTTCTTCTCGAATCTTCATCTCCATATCATGAGTCTTGAGTTTCCCAATAAAATCGGAGAAGTCCATCTCGTCTCTATCATTTAGCTCCTTGAATATAGTAGCTTTAACTTTTTAAGATTTAGGAAGAGCTCTAATCATCTTTCTTATTTTTTTTATCGTTGTCCATCACCTATGGAAGAAAGCCCATTAATAATCTTGGTAAAATAAGTCTACATTTCATAAATAATTTCACTTTTATTCATATAAAAGTTCTCATATTGAGAATGAAGTTAATCAATTTTAGACCTCTTATCTTGAGAGGTTCTTACATGAGTAACTATTAGATCATTCCATACTTCAAAAGCTGATTTACAATTGATGACTCGTGACAAGTCATCATCATTAAGTGCTTGCGTAAGTGTGTATTGTGGTTTAGCATTAGCCTCCTAATTATTGGCGGTGGTTTTGGACCAAGTATCCCCGTGACCTTGGGGTTCAATGAATTCTTTGGAGATGGTCTTTGCTACTCTAAGTCCTAGAGACTTAAGAAACAAAGTCTTCTTCGCCTTTCAAATAGGAAAGTTTAGACCATAAAATTCGGGTGGGGACTTAATGCTTGAAAAATCACTAGATGCTATAAGCGAGTATGTGAGCAAATAAAGTGGTTATGCAAATAGAATTTTAGCCAAATGAAGGATCACTCTATGGTGGTTAAACTAAATATCAAGAGTACTTACTCTGAGACTAATTGAAACCACCTGGTGGGGGGTGAAAAGGTGATGGCTAAAAAAAATCTAAGCTAAAAATATGAAACGCGGAAATAAAAATTAATTAACACAATTTTGCAATCAACCACACAAGTAATGAATATATAATGAACAAGAGCAAATAAAAGAGAGTTGAGTTGAGAGAGAAATTGTAAATGCAAACACAAGAGAATTGTTTCGAGGTTTGAGCCACTTATTTTACATCGTCACCTTCACCGTGATGAAGGATTTCCACTGTACTTTACTCTCTTACAACAAACCAATCCAATCTCGCAGGATCCGGTGCAACTGACGAGCCCGCAAGCTCAATCGAAGCTGCAACCGCTTAAACTCAATACAATAGATGGTGATCTTCTTAAGATTATAAAGACTCAACAACACAATCCTATACTCAAGTATAGAGAGTGGAAGCTCTGAGATTGTGAAGGTGAGAAAACTTAGAGAAGATTTAGAATGAAGGCTCAAAAATAGATTTGGATGTTTGGGATTTTTCTTGAAAAACTATTCAAAAATCGTTTGAAAAACCTTCACTAGAATGTTCTCGAAACTTAGATGTGTCTTTTACTGATGCGAATAGTATCCCTATATATAGAGGACAAAAAATAGATGTTTGAAACCAAATCAAAAAAGCTCAAAACCAAATATAGCCATTAAAGTCAATTTTTTGGATTTTACACAGTGGCCTATCGATCGGGTAATCAATCACCAACAACTAGAAATAGAGCCGTTGGAGCCTCCGATCGATCGTTGGTTGACCGAGCTCAAATAGAGAGCTTTGCAACTTTGGCGGTCGACCGAGCTCAAAAACCAGAGAGCACACTTGATCTGCTGTCAACTGGTTTGTCGGCCGACATGCATATCTCAGAATATGCACGCCTGTGCATATCCGGTAGACTGCACAACCGACTGGTAGAGTAATCAGCTCTGCTGGCGGTCAACCATGTAGTCTACTGGCTCCACCCAAAAATCCATATTAACATATTTCTTTTTATAAATCCTTTTAAAAATCTATATAAATACTTTGTAAAATATTGCAAAAATAAGTCTATACAAATTATTTTTGACAAATACATGTGAACAAGGATTAACATAAATTGTAAATATTTGTAACTTCTTTTTGCAGTAAAAAAAGCCTTTTTGAAATAAATCTTTTCAAGATTGTTCTACTCAAAAGTCAAAAACTCATTTTTGTAAACTTTCTATAAATCAAATTCAATATAAAAAATCTTTTCATACTATGAAAGAAAACTCAATTTTTTTGTGTATATTCTCAATGAGCATTGCAAACTCTAAACTAGATTTTGACAAAAGTAAATATTACATTACATGAATTTTTATTTTCTTTTTGTAGGGCTTAATCGCATCCAAACTTAATTTACTCGAGCTTGATGCCTTCTTGAGTATATGATATGTTCATTGTGTTTGAGCTCTTGAATCAAGATATGTTAGCTTTAAAACTTGACTTTGAGTCATTTGTTGAAGCTAAATCTAACAACCGGTTTTAGATATACCTATCTTAGTACTAGTACTCAATACGGTGAAAATACTTGATTTAACTTTTCTAATAGTTAGACTGAGCCCCTCTCTGCTTTAAATATTAATTCTCAATATTTTAGATTTTCTGAATTTTTTGAAAAAATCTCCTGAATTTGATGTCGACCGGTACTGCTGATTGACTCTAATATTTTTAATTAACAAACAGATATTAATTTCATGAATCTGATTTTACAGCATTATTCAGAGTGATATTTCCTATTTTTGAGTATTTTTGGAATTTTTTTAATTAATAAAAATATAACCAAATTAAATAATAGTATAAAAAATTCTTATTCTGTTTCTTTTTCTTTTTCTCTTTCTATCACTTCCCTTCTCCACTCTTCTCCTCACTTCCCACTTCCATTTCTCTCTCTTCTCATCTCTTTCTATAAATCGCTACCTCACTCTCTCACTTTCCCTCTCTTTCACTCTGTTTCTAACTCTCTCTCTCACTTTAATTCTCGTTCAACATCTCTCTCTCTCTCTCTCTCTCTCTCTCTCTCTTTCTCTCGCCTCACCCTCTATCTCTTTCTTTTTCAGGGGCTAGGCCACCGACCAGCTAGACTGCCACCATCGACCAGCCGCGTTGGCAGCGCTACTGGCCCGGCCAGCCACGCCAGCACAACCCACCTTCTCTCTCTCTCTCTTCGACCTCTTCTTCTATATTTCCTCCTCCTAGCCGCGTTGCCCAGTCTCACTATCGCACCACCCCACATCCATCTTTCGCTTCTTCTTTCTTCTCCTCTTTCTCACTCTCTCTCGTCTTCCCCCCGCGCACCGACGGCCAACCAAGTTCGCTGCCAATGTTGCCCAGCTACGAGATTTCATTCTCTCCCCCGCTGCTCCTTTCCTTCTCGTTATCTTTATTGGATTCAAACTTAACCCATTAACCCAAAACCCATCACTTAAGTATTGGGTTTGGGTTAGTGCATCTTAACCTGACCTGATAGCAACTCAAACCACATCCAAAACCAAGAAAAGGTAAATTTGCATAAAACCACTGATAATTTAGAATATTTACTATTTATACCTTTTTATTACAAATTTAATACATTTTTTATTAATTTTAGCATTCGGGTGATATCTTGACATTCCGAGTTTGATTTGGATGACTCTCGAATTGTTCGATCGTAGAAAAGATAATTTCATACTTGTGATTACTATTATGAGTGTTTTTCTTTTAAATAAATTATATTTCATCCTATTTATATAATTTATTTATAGATTTAATTTTTTTAATGAATTATGCAAATAATAATATTATTGGTATCAAGACAAGAGTGTGTGCTTTTATATTAATCATGAGTATCATGTTACAAATTATGTTATTAGTATGGTATAAATGTTTGTTATTCTCTGATATAAAAACATGTTTAGAAAAATCATGTTTTAAGAGTATTTATTTAGAATCATTTGTTTACTATTTAATGGACTTACTCTAATCATTTATTTAATTAATAATTAAATTCTAAAATTAGTTTCATGTTAATATCATTGATCGGGGGAAAACCATGCACGAAAAGTGTATTGTTTTGAAATCACGAGTTAAAAGTGCATGCTTTGGCTTCCTCGATACTTCCGTTATAGCATAGAGGCTAAACGGGTCGAATCCACAAGGATAGTTGCAACTAACTACTAATAGCACCACTAACCATTCTAATCTCTTTGTGATAGTTGCCTCACCTGTATCATTGGCCATCACTAGTCCTTAGTTCAAGAGCGTTTCAAAGTATGACCCATAAGATAACTCATCACATTCAAACTCAACAAACAAGTGCAAGCTACACTTAAACCATTAAAACTAAAAAAGAGCAAGCATGAAATAAAGTAATGTTAGCTTGTTAGAGAGTTAAGATGTTAGAATATTAGAATACATCCTTATAAGTCATCAATGGCTCTTGCAAGAGTAAGGCCAAGTAAAAGCTATTAGATTCATGCGAATTATCAGGTAAGGAGTAAGTTAGTGGTTAGTAGTTAGTTGCCATGAGAGAAAATTAAATAAGCATGCAAAAGGTGTTAGAGAGAAGTTACAAGGAAAGACAAAGAGAGAATCTTTCATAGATTGTCATCTTCCATTACAAGAACTCTTGCTTTCATCATATGTTCTACTCTCCTCTCTATTACAAGATCTACAATAAATGAAAAATACAAAAGAGGAAGAAGAAGAACAACTAAGCTAAACTAAAGATAAGAAATAACCCTAAAAACTACATACATGGAGAAGAAACAACCCTAAAAATCTCCTCCGCTGAGCTCTAGAAATCCTAGGGCATTTATATACCAAGGGGGAACCAGGGAGAGTGTACAGAGCCGCGCGTCAAATCACGATGCGCGGATCCATGGTACGGCCACAAAAACGCGGCCAGGTCCGTGCTTTTGCGGCCAAACTGGCGCCGTGTGCGCAACACCTTATGGCACACATTGTCGATTTGTCTCCCTGTCAGTTGTAGCCCCTGGTTTTTGAATATGGGCACCTGGTTTTGACAGAACTACCTTCTAAATTCAATAGCAATATGTGTAGGCATTAAATCACCAAATAAATGGGACTTTTTAGCTTCTTCTTCATTTCATGCCATGGACTTAGAAACATACAAGAGAGGTGTTATTAACATAATTTAATATTAAATAAATGTGAATATATGGTATGAAATATGCATATTTAGAGACTAATCACATCACCACACTTATCTTTTGCTCATCCCGAGAAAAAAAGAAAAACTATGAAAATTATTACGCCACTTTCGCAGGTGACACGATTGCACTGAGCATGTGCAACAAGTCGTTAAATAACTAGGTTTCCCCTAGAGGAGAAGTTTTCTCTCCTGAGAGTTTTCAGCGGATTACACCCACAAAATTCATAAAGAAAGAAATCAAATGTTAGTATTTTGAAAACACATTTTGAAATAGAGAAAAGTATTAAAATATTTTTGTGAAAATTTAAGTGATCCAAGATCATAAGCTAACCCGAAATTGTTCTTCCTTAAACTAAGTCTAAATATAAAATCTTGTTATACATTAAATGTAAGAATTTAAAATTGAATCAATTCTTTGATCTTTCATAAAACTCTTAGAAAAATATGCACTTTGTGAACTGTGAAGATTTTTAGGATATTGACTCTAACTTTCATATCATTTATTTATATTATTTTTTTTCCCTTAGTTTCCTTAGGTTTTCTAGCTTACCCGTATAGTGAGCCATTAGCCGGTTACTCCCAAACCAAATGATTTTTGGGCACCAGATGAGAAAACATCTCTCGGGCTTAAGGACTCGAGTAAATAAGGCCGCAAGACTAAAGGGGGTTAATTTGTTTTTATCCACCGTTTTAGGCGTGAATAATCATGCTTCCTGAGGCATAACTACCTAGCTTCGATAAGTGGTTTTATCATTATATATATATATATATATATATATATATATATATATATATAGGGAGCTGATCCCCTAAGAACGGTTCTCACGGATTCCTGTGAGAACTTTCACGGGGGCTGTCGGATCTGATAGATCAAATTAAATAAAACCAGATCTCTATCAGATCTGACGGCTCACGTGAAAGTTCTCACAGGAATCCGTGAGAACCGTTCTTAAGGGATCAAATCACTATATATATATATATATATATATATATATATATATATATATATATATATATATATATATATATATATATATATATATATATATATATATATATATATATATATATATATATATTATGGCATTTTCAGTCTTTGTTTCAATCCCAAAAAATTGTATGAGTGTGAAGTGCATATATAAAAGGCAAAAAAATGAAGATCAAATTATCTTTTCAATCTTTCTTATCTTTAAATTTAAACAAGATATATTATTTTGACTCGGTTTAAGAATTCATAATTTTAGGTCTTCTTAATTCCTAAGATCCTCTTAACTTTCTGAAAAATAAATCAAAACTATTTCTCTTATTTCAAAAAATTTTGTAAAAAGAAAAGAAAAAGAGAAAGGGGTTTCCATACAAAAGAGAAAATCTAAAAACTTTCTAAAAAGAAGTGTAAAAAAAAAGAAAATATAAAACAAATTATGTTAGTAAATCCTCCCCCCCCCACTTATCTCATGCATTGTCCTCAATGCAATGTGAATGTGTATATACATGAAACAAAATTGGGAAGAAAAAATTACCTCATGGTGGTGGTTCCGATGGTAATCTAATTGGTCCACGAAATACAGCTGATTGGAAAAAACAGAGATATAGTTTAAGGGTTAGAAGGATGTTATCTAGATGGATGTGTCTTTGTCTTCCACAATATATCCGCAGTAGAAAGGGCTATGCGGTCGAATCCATAAGGATATGCGGGTCGAATCCACAGGGAGGAATGCGATGGAAGCTTTTCGGAACGATTTTCTCTAACAGTTAGCTCAGAAAAAAGAGATATTGATTGTAAGAAATAATTTTAATCAAGCAAAAAGAGTTATAGTCTACTAATCATCTATCACAACTAAAGTATTATTCTAAAAGAGTGAACATCATATTGAAGAAAGAATTATCTACCCTAGGGTTTTGATTGAGAATCAAGAAAGATGAATAATAATGTTGTAAACCCTAATTAATGTGCACTAATAAAAATCAAACTATAGTTCATCCTAATTTCAAAGCATAGCATAAGAAAAGTATACTTAAAATTATGGTATCAAAGTATTTAGATATGAACTATGAATAACCATTTAAGAAGTACAACTCAAATTAGTTAAAATCAATTATTAATTTATCTTCAAGAATACCAATTCAATTCTAGGGTTTCTAACAAGCATAGATGTCAATCAATTCATCATTTAAATTAAACTTAGGTTGATCCAGAGATTAGCAAACTATAAGTTTTAATTAGTTACTCATATTTTATTTTTATTTTCAATTTTTATTATGAATAAGAAAGCTTGCATGAAAATTAAAAGAATAAAAACAAATAAGCTAAAGCAGAAAAATAAATTGAAATACAAAACAAGAAAAGTAAAAAGAATAAAGAACCTTTTCATTGGATGTCACCGGCCAATTACAAAGCTCTTCTCCTTCTTCAATAATCTTCTTCTCCAATAATAAAAATGAAATAATACAAGAAATTCGGAAAGAGGAAAAATCTAAAGAAAAACCCTAAGCTTCAGTCTCTGGACGCCCCCTCTCTGTTGCTTTGCAGGAGTATTTATAGGAGATATAGGAAGTAGAGTCCAAGTACAACTCTTCCACGAAAACCCGTAACCAACTTCATCCAAATAGCCACAGAAACGCGGCCATAGCCGCGTTTCCGTGGCAATAGTGTGGCCAATGGCCACGCGCTTTCTTGCGTGGCCTCTTCTGGTCCGTTCATCTGGGCTCCTCCTTCTAAATTTTATATTCAAACCTTCTATCTTGAGAATTCGAGATAACTTGGGAAGCAAGTTATCACAAATCTGAATTTATAAAAGGATTTGTTCTTTATCTTTAAGCTTTTCTCCCCTTTTATCTTTATCCTTGTATTGCAAGCAACTAGGTTGAAGTAGAATTCCATCTTATCCTTTTTCTCCTCCTTTTAGCAATTAGGAGTTCTATTTTATCCTTCCTCTTCCTCTCTTTGATTTTAAAATCCAAGTTTAGATTAGGTTAGATAAGGTAGAAACTTCTAAATTACTACAATTAATTTTGCATGTGGGCTTGTGGGATTCTTTGGCTTTTTGACTTCACTTGTGCTTTATTTCTTTCTTTTGTTAGTTACTCAAGGCCTGCACACATTAAACAATAAAACATTAATAGCAGTGCTTAATAAAAGAATAATTGGGAAATATAATGGTAAATGTGATGATAAATATGCACTTTTTACTACCTATCACACCCCCACACTTATCTTTTTGCTCGTCCTCGAGTAAAAATGAAAAAAAAAAAGAAAAAGAAAAGAAAAACTAATTTATCCTAACTCACTTTCGTAGGAATCACGGTTGCACTTAGCATGTGCAACAAGCCATTAAACCTCTAGGTTACCCCTAGAGGACGAGTGTTGTCTCGTGAGGGTTTTCAGCGGATTATACCCACAAAATCCATAAAGAAAAAATGTAAGTGATTTAATTAATTAATTAATTTTATTATTTATTTATTCATTTTGAAAAAGGAAAGAAATATTTGAAATATATTTGAAGAAACTAAGTAATCTATAAGTTTTAGGATTATCATTTTTATTCATTCTGGAACTTAGTCTTTATACAATAATTTGTTATCAATTTTAAGTAAGGATTAAAATTGAATTTTTGTATAGTCTCTTTCGTTAGCCTAAGTCACATGCATCCTTGTGACTCTTTACTAGGGATTCTTTGACTTGGACTCTCATGCCTCTTTATTATTATTTTCTCTCTTTTTTTTAAATATGTATAACTCATCTAATTTTCTTTTGTATAAGTATCAAGGCTTCTTGATGCCCTCATACCTAACTAATTGACTATTAGATGTGTTAGTACATATATAGATAATATTTCTTGATTTTCTTAGGCTTTCAAATTCACCCATGTAGCGAGTCTAAGGTCGGTGGCTCCCAAACCGATTGATTTTAGGGCACCAGGTGAGAAAACACCCTAGGACTTAAGGACTCAAGTGAACTAGGCCACAAAACCAAGGTCTTAATTTATAATACTAATACACTTCCACATCACCTTTAGACGTGAATACTTATGCTTCTTGAGGCACATGTATCCAACTTAATTAGTGAACTTTATTATATTTTTTTCTTTATTTTATTCTTTATAAGGCGCAAGAGTCTTTGTCCTAAAATCCTAGATGTGGAAGTGTATTAGGAATGCACATTTCATTAACATAAAAATCAAGACTAATTAATTATTCAATTTTTCCTCCTATACCAAAAAAAATCCAACAATTTATTTAATTTTGACCAAGTTTTTAGAAATCCTAATCATGATTTTCCTAATTCTTAAGATTAACTTGGATTTCTTTCAAAAGATAAGTCAAAATATTGTCTCCTTTGTCAACTATATATTCTAAGTCAAAATTTATTATATATATAATTATTTTTATTAAGTTATTAACGTAAAGTTAGTAAGTTAATCATTATATTAGTCTGGTTAGTAAATATTTTATTTTATTTTTTTAGTTAGAAAAAGAAAATTTTTGTTAAGTTAATAACCTAAGGTTAGTGAGTTATGTTAACAGCAACCTATTAAGTTAATAACCTAAGGTTAGTCAGTTATGTTAACAGCAACCTACAGTTAGTCCATAATCTATGTTAAAATAAATATTATTTATTTATTTATTTATTTTTATTTTATTATATATTTTTCTCTTTTAAAGTTAAGAAAGTTAATCGTTAGTGCCCTCCCCCATACTTATCTCATGTATTGTCCCCAATGTATGAATGAAATGTATGAATGCATGAAGTAAAGTGTAAAAAGAGATAAATAATAATAATATACAAATATATGTACAACACATGCATCTCCCTCACTTAGATCTTTTTAGGATTAGGATTCATCCCACTAGCTCGTTTCCCATCATTCCAATGGGTTCTCTTTATAGGGCACAATAGGGAGACCAATCTTTTTGTCATTTTTATGTTCATCCTCTCCAATTTGTTCCTCAATTTTCTCAATTTGCTCCTACTCTTCTTCCCTCTTTCACTCTTCATAAATTCATCATCGTCATCAAAGAACACTTTTGGGGCATACACAACATGAATGCCTAGAATTTTGAGCTCATCCTCATATATCTCCTAAAAAATTAAATTAACTATTTCTTTCGGAGGTGTGTAACTAACTAAAGCATCTCTAATCGATTCATCAAACAGTTAAGTTCATCTTCGATGAGATTTTTAAAGCTTTTGTCAATTTGAGGTTCTTGAATTATATTTTCAAACGATTGATCATTAATTGGTTCATTGAATGAGAAGATACTTAAATCAAGCTTCTCTCTTGCAAAGGGAACTCTAGACGTAACACACGTTTTCTCACCACTATGATCACATTTATCTTTAAATAATATATCTAGAAATAGAGGCTCATCATCTTCACAAATATCCTCATAATATGATTTAACTTTCTTTTTGGGAGGTGTATGTGTATCCCAATTATCTTGAAACACTTGATCCAAACACAAAGATTCATCGTTGCATTTATCTTCACTATACGACTCAACTTGTTCCCTGCGAGGTGAATATTCGACCAAATGATCTCTAATCAGCTTATCTCGAAATCGGCGATAGTCATCTAATATGCATACTTCCTCATTGGGCTTATCAACATTATTTAATTCATTTGCTTCATGAAGACGAATGTGATCTAGAATTGATATGGGTTTCTCACTTTGAACTTTTTTCATTGTATCTCGATTGATGTGTTCCTGGATTGACATAGGTACTTTTGGTTTTGAATTAAGAACAGGTTGAGTGAAAAATGAATCCTCCTCCTGCTCAACCACTAACTCATTAACCATCATCTCTGGGTGGGCCCAGTGTGAAACATTGTCACTTAGTATTTGGTGTGAAGTTTGTGTGTCATTTTTATGATTATAATTGAATTTTAATTGATGTGATGGATAGGGTTCGCTCGTACATCCTTGAAATGAGTTAAACTGATTTAAATTTTGTCCTAATGAATACCCTATCGAGGGACACTGTTCCGAGGGATGAGATGGATCATGACAGTAATTGCACCAAATGGGTGGATCAGATGTAAAAGATGAGTGGGTGGGTTGAGTGTAGTGTTGGAAAGAGAGAGAATGTTGCTGAGGAAGTTGACATGGATCGTCGAAGGGTCGTCGAGTGATCGCTGAGGAAGTTGACGACGAAGACGAAGGGAAACAACAGCAGAAAATAAGCCAACGGTAGCAGGTGCAGGTTGGCCGGTCGACCGGCCCGCAGTATCAGAATCTCGGTCGACCGGCTCGGTCGACCGACGTGCACAACGTGCACAAGTTGGAGCTCGGTCGACCGGTCAGTCGACTGACTGAAAGTACCCAACTCTCTGTTGGGCACCCGGTCGACCGCCCGGTCGACCGGTGGAAGGGTCGGTCGACCGCCCTGTCAACCGACAAGCGAGTGCGGGCTGCGAGTGCAGATTTGAAAATCTGTTTGTATTTAAGGGGTTGGCTATTTTCTAGGGTTTGTATCTTGTTGAAGATCCTTGAGAAGGAACTGCTGGAGCTCTCTTGCATTCAAAGAGGCTGCTAGCAATTGTAATCATCTTCCTGGTAATTAATCTCTATTATGGATTGCCCCTAAGACGTAGGCATTGAGGCTGAACCTCGTTAAAGTTGTTTGTTTGCGCATGTTCTTCTTCTTGTGATTGTTTGGTGCTGTTTGGGATTGTTCTTCGTGCCTTGGGAGATTTAGGGAGGGATCCTCTATCAGGTTGTTGTCGCTGCTGGGTCGCAACAAATGGTATCAGAGCTTCCAGGTTTGGCTTGGGATTTCTGAAGATTCGGAGGGCTCGACATCTGATCTGGTGGAGATCGTGTGTCGATCTGAGATCAGAGGTATTTGGTGTTCGTGGGATCGTGTGTCGATCTCAGGAGGACGCAAGGAGGGCTCGTGGAATCTGTGGTGAAGTAGATCCGGAGAGAAACTTGATCTAGGGTTTCAAGGGAAAGGTAAAAATCCAATTTTTATCTGAGTAGAGATCTATTTCCAGTTGGTTGATTTTCCGCATAGATAGAGGATCAATAAATTTCAATGGCAGAAGAAATTGTTTCGGCTAAGACAATGAATTCTCACCCGAGGATTGAAGTTGTCAAGTTCAACAGTACAAATAACTTCGGGATGTGGAGATGTGAGGTTATGGATGCGCTGAATGCATCGAACCTCGAAGATACTCTCCTATTGGAGAAGAAGAAGAGCACGACCACTGATGAAGAGTGGGCAAAGATGAACAGGTCGGCGTGTGGGTTGATATGTTCATGTTTGTCGCAAGACATAAAATACCTTGCGCAACATGAGACGTCGGCGAAGAAACTATGGGAAACCCTTGCGAAGAAATACCTGACTAAGAGTGTTGAGTCCAGGTTGCAGCTTAAGAGTAAGCTATACAGTTTTCAAATGAAGAAGGGGAGCGCAGTGAATGAGCACATCAACCGATACACGAAGCTTCTTACAGACTTGGTAAACGTGGATGTCACGATGGAAGAGGAAGATAAGGCGATCATCTTTCTGAACTCACTCCCGGCGGAGGAGTATGAGACATTCACTCTGACCTTCATCAATGGAAGGCAGACCTTGGATTATGATGAGGTGTCATCTGCACTGACTAGTTATGAGACGAGGAAGAAGGAGAGACATCCTTCTAGGTCAAGCTCATCGGCGGAGGCACTGAAAGTAAGAGGCAGAAGTTCATCGCAGAAGGGCAAAGAGGTTAGAGGAAGATCAAAATCTAGGCCGGGGTTCAGAAATCTGAAAAGGAATCAGTGTGCCTTGTGCAAGGAAGTAGGACACTGGAAAGCAGAATGCCCGAAGGCCAAAGGTAAGAAGGTGGAGTCAAAGACCGAGGCGAATCTCGCACGGGCGGATGGATCGGATGATGACTCTTCAGCGTTTTCTCTCTCGGTTACTACCCCTACTATTAGTAACTCAGATAATGCTGAGTGGATCTTGGATAGCGGAGCCACCTATCATGTGTGCCCGAACAGGGCCTGGTTTTCTAGCTTTGAGAAGCTGGATGGATGTTACACAGTTATGGGGGATGATCATCCGTGTAATATAGAAGGGATGGGTACAGTCCGCATCAAGATGGATGATGGGATAGTTCGAGAGTTGAAAGAGGTGAGGTATGTACCTCAGCTCAAAAGAAATCTTATCTCAGTTGGCACTTTGGAAGCATCGGGCATGGTGATATCTGTTCGAGATGGCGATCTCAGAATGATCAAGGGCTCGATGGGGGTGATGAAGGGCGTCCGCCGAGGAAACCTCTACTACTTGAAGGGTAGTACGATTACAGATCAGGTGGAGACTTCGAGTTCTTCAGATGTTGGTGGCTCGGAGGTTTGGCAGGGAAAGGTCGGACAGGAAGAAGAAGAATCTTTGCGAGCTCCTGCGAAGAAGGAAATGGAAGGTGCTGCTACCTGCAATTTGGAAGGTGGACACAGCGTTCTGGACAAGAAGAAGGTGAGATTCAGCACCAGTACTCACCGCAATGAATGTCTTCTTAATTGTGTTCACGTGTGCATATGGGGACCTGCTAAGAAGGCATCGCTTGGAGGTCACAGGTACTTTGTCTCATTTATTGATGGTTCATCTAGGCAGGTTTGGATATATCCCATGAGACAAAGGGGTGAAGCCCTGGATGTGTTGGTGAAGTGGAGAGGAAAAATGGAGAGGCAGATAGGTAGGAAGATAAAGGAGCTTCATATTGGTAATGTTGGAAAGGACATGTACCAGTTCCTACGTTTTGGCCAGAACACAGGTATTGCAACTCACTTCACAACAGGTACAGATGGGTTGGCTAAAGATGTAGTCCGTCCCTTACTGGAGAAGGTTCGGGGGTTGTTGTCTAATGCAGGATTAGATAGGTCGTTTTGGGCTGAGGCGACTGAGTATGCTAGCCATCTCATGAACAGATCGACTGCGATAGGAGGTAAAGCTCCATTGGATATTTGGTCTGAGAAAGCTGCTCAAGATCATTGTTTGCTGCGGGAGTTTGGAAGTCCGGCCTACTTCAGTGCCAAGAATGGCAAGGTGAATCCACGAGCAAAGAGGTTTGTCTATTTGGGCGTCAAAGGAAACAGCTACAGGTTAGGGGACCCCGAAGACAATAAGATCATGATGAGCAGGCATGTTACTTTTGGAGAGACTTCAGTGTTGAAGTCCACCGTCTCTCAGCAGGTGGAGAGGACGGATACCAAGGAAGGATCGCAGCGGGTGGAGGTTGATGCTACTCCATCATCTCCAGTTGGTTCGGCATTAGAGGAGACTTCACCAGATGTGACACCGGGTGGAGATCATGATACCAAGGTTGACGCTGAACAGGTTGAAGACATTGTTGAGGATGTCGAGTTGTTTGCAGCTATTGGAACAAAGGTGAAACCACGCTTGTGGGGAAAGAAGCATGAATCTCAAGCTTGTGATCGTGACAAGCTGAACTTGAAGGCCGTTGTCCTCCATGATGGTCGGGAAGAGGTTCATATGACTCGGTCAGACAGGTTCACTGCTGCAAATACAGGTACCATTGCTTGAGCATGATGAAGCTCATCTTAATGAACTACGGTTGGCTTGATCCTTTTGGGCAAAGGTACGTAGGCAGCCGTAAAGGCGCAGCCATTTGGTGATGCAACTCTTATGAAGCTATTTGGGTTCTTGAGAAGCTGTTTGGATCTTCACGTAGAGGTGAAGAGTTGTGGCCGATGGAACTCCATGTAGAGGTGGAAAGGTTCACGTAGAGGTGAAGCGTTGTGGCCAGTTGGACTTCACGTAGTGGTGAGGTGTTGTGATCTCGATGAATAGGTGATCTTCCGGTGAGAAGATATTGAGCTTGCATAAGGAGTGATGTGCATCCAGTTGAAGCCGATGATGTTTGGTGTGCTCTACGCAGACTTGGTTGGACCGTTAGTGGAAGACAGGAAGACTAGATAGAGCTGGTCAGTTGGAGAGTCAGTGTTGGCTCGTGAAGAAGTCTTCATGAGGTCGTGAAGTTGCGGAGTAGAAGCCATGTTGGTGATCGGCATGTATGAAAATTCTCCTAAGGTGAAGTGCAGGGAAGGCATGTACGATGTTTTCCAGTGGATAGCTGAGCTAAAAGATTCCAAGCCGAGATCGTGTGTCGATTTCGCCGAGATCGTGTGTCGATTTCGCCGAGATCGTGTGTCAATTTCGTCCGGTGCGCGCAAGCCGAGATCGTGTGTCGATTTCACCGAGATCGTGTGTCGATTTCGCTAGGTGATAGACTGGGGTACGTTGGAGATCGGCTCAGATTTGGAAAATCTTCGCCGAGGTGGAGAATTATTAGAAAGAGAGAGAATATTGCTGAGGAAGTTGACATAGATCGTCGAAGGGTCGTCGAGTGATCGCCGAGGAAGTCGACGACGAAGACGAAGGGAAACAACAGCAGAAAATAAGCCAACAGCAGCAGGTGCAGGTTGGCCGGTCGACCGGCCCGCAGTATCAGAATCTCGGTCGACCGGCCCGGTCGACTGACGTGCACAACGTGCACAAGTTGGAGCTCGGTCGACCGGTCGGTCGACCGACTGAAAGTACCCAACTCTCTGTTGGGCACCCGGTCGACCGCCCGGTCGACCGGTGGAAGGGTCAGTCGACCGCCCGGTCGACCGACAAGCGGGTGCGGGCTGCGAGTGCATATTTGAAAATCTGTTTGTATTTAAGGGGTTGGCTATTTTCTAGGGTTTGTATCTTGTTGAAGATCCTTGAGAAGGAACTGTTGGAGCTCTCTTGCATTCAAAGAGGCTGCTAGCAATTGTAATCATCTTCCTGGTAATTAATCTCTATTCTGGATTGCCCCGAGGACGTAGGCATTGAAGCCGAACCTCGTTAAAGTTGTTTGTTTGCGCATGTTCTTCTTCTGGTGATTGTTTTGTGCTGTTTGGGATTGTTCTTCGTGCCTTGGGAGATTTAGGGAGGGATCCTCTATCAGGTTGTTTTCGCTGCTGGGTCGCAACATGTAGTTATGAAAGTTCGAAAAAAAGGTTGGTGGATAGAAAGGTGGGTTTGGCCTACAGAATGGATCACAACCAAATGAGTGTGGATAGTGTTGGCCCAAAGGCCATTATCCCGGTTATTTTGATGATAGCAAAACATATTTAGTTATGTATTTAATAATCTTGATTTTAAAGTATTTTCAGGTTCAAGAAACAGATTTTGACGACTCCGCTAAAAGACTCACAAATTTGGAGCTCGCCCAACATTTGCATTCCCAAGCTAAAAGCACATAGGAAGCTTCGGAATTTGCGTTGAAGAAAAGTTCATGACTTGCTAAAGAATCCAAGATTTGTACTTTGTTTATTTTCATTTTAGAATATTTTGTCAAAACTAAATAGTAGAAGTAGAGATATGGGATATCACACACACACATTTTCTAGAGTGGTTTATGGCTTCAAAATAATTTCTATTTCTATTTCCAAACTCAGTTTTAGTTGAACATATCTATTTTGGAAATACGATTTTTAGAGAGACTAGTTTTTGGGAAAAACATTTTATTGAAAATCAAGTTTTTATCAAAAGAATTTTTACCAAGTATTTTACCTTGATAGTAGTATGACACATGCTCATACTCTATGATTTTTCAAGACCAAAACATTTTAGCCAAGACCCAAAACCAAAATCCAAAATTATCCAGGTCTGTGAATTCTGATTTTTCAGAAATTCACAGTGACCGGTCGACCGGCAGTCGACCGGCACTCGACCGACATGCACAAATGTGCATGTGCGTATCAGTCGACCGGAGGTCGACCGATACTCGACCGACCCCAACCTGCTGCTCTCTGGAAATTGCCAGTCGACCGACCCGGTCGACCGGTGAGCCCCAACGGTCGGATTTTTGACCGTTGGCGGTCGACCGACCCGGTCGACCGGTAGTCTGTCAAAAATTCTGACAGACTCAACAGCTATTTTTTCTGACTTTTTGACTTTTGGGATTTGTCTCCAACGAATCTCTTGAGCAGTTTTTGACCCCTATAAATAGGTGGTCACTTCATATGATATGACTAATGTTTTTAGAGCTATCAAGTGCAATTTTACAAAAGTTTCAAAGATTTCCAAAGTTTTCAAAAGAAAAGATTTTTCTCTCCAAAGCCTAAATTTCCATCACCTTTCTTGGAGCCTATTCCTCTACTTCTCTCTAGTTTTGCACTACACAATCCCATACTCTAAGTCTATTATTTGGTTCTAGGATTGTGCTTAGTGAGCTTTTTGTAAAGTGGTCAAGTGTGATCACTTCCATTGTAATTGAGTGAAGTTGTAGAGGCATCGGCCTCAAGGCGAGCTAGTGTGCTCAAGGTGGTGAAGTGTCATCACGGGAGACGGACAAGTGTTGTCCTTGTATTGTTGATCCGGTGGGATCCTCAATAGTGGAAATCCTTCAAGTGTGAAGGCGGGGACGTAGAGCGTGGCTCGAACCTCGGAAACATATCGGCGTGTTTGCGTTTGCTCAAATTTCTCTAACTCTATCTCTTTTATTACTTGCAATTTTACATTGTCTTTTACTTGCAAGAAATATTGTATTGTGATAATTGTTTAGAGTTAAATTTTAAATTCCGCATAATTGCCATTATCATATAGCCATCACCTATTCACCCCCCTCTAGGTGATTTCAATTGGTATCAGAGCCTAACCCTACAACTTAGGTCTAACAACCTTAGGGAGATCCATACATTTGGCTATATTCATTTGTTGTATTTTATTTTGTGCATCTTATATATTGTGCATTCATGGCATCCATGGACTTTTCTAGCATTAAATCCCCTCCCAAATTTGATGGCTTGAACTTTCCTATTTGGAAAGTCAAGATGAACTTGTTTTTGAAATCCTTAGGTGTTAGGGTAGCTAGGGCCATTACCAAAGAATTCATTGAACCAACTAGTGATGAGAGCACATGGTCCGAGGATACCACCAAAGACTATGAAGCAAATGCTAGGGCACAATATGCATTAACACAAGCACTTAATGAAGATGACCTTGTACGCATTATTAATTGTAAATCGGCATATGAAGTTTGGAACATGCTTATTGTGACTCATGAGGGAACGTCACAAGTCAAGAGAGCAAAAGTTGACTTGTTACGTTCTCAATATGAGAATTTTTACATGATTGATAATGAGAGCATTGATGACATGCTCACTCGCTTTACAAAAATAACAAATGCTCTTTCTTCCTTAGGCGACAAGATTGACAACGATCAAAAGATAAGGAAGGTGATTCGAGCTCTTCCCAAAGCTTGGGAAGTCAAGGCGACAACCCTCAAAGAGCTAAATGACAAAGAGGAGATGGACTTCTCCGGCTTCATCGGCAATCTCAAAACACATGAGATGGAGATGAAGGTACGAGAAGAAAGGGAGGCACCCAAGAAGAAATCAATAGCCTTCAAAGCCGCTCCAACAATTCAAGACGAGGATGATTCATCGGACGAGTGCGATGAAGACTTCGCCATGCTCATCCGGAAGGTGGGCAAGATGTTCTACAAAAAGGGAAGACAAAGCAATTTCCGGCGAGGGAAACCTCAAGGGAGATTTGAAAGAAAAAGAGAGGAGCCCGGTCCTTGTTTTCATTGCAAGAAGATCGTCACCTCATTGCCGATTGCCCCGCTCTCCAAGCGACCACATCCAAGAACGGGCAAAGAAAGAAGAAGGCCATGGTGGCTACTTGGGATGACACGGAGTCGGAATCCGAAGAGGAAGTCGACGCCGCGCACATGTGTTTCATGGCACATGGGGAGGATGCACCAAAGGTAACTCTAGAAAACTCTTTAGATGAGGATGAGTTAACTATGGATGAACTTGCACAATTTTTTGAAGAATTGCAAAATAGGTATGAAATTTCCCAATCTCAAAATAAGAAATTAAAAAGAGAAAATGAAGCTTTAAAACATAAAGTTGAAATAGTTGTTAAAGAAAAGGATGTTTTATCTAGCTCTTTTGGAAAATTGAAAAATGATTTTGATAAATATAAACTTGCAAATAAGGGTAAAACTCCCATGGTTTCAATAGATAAAAATGATTTTGTTGAGATCCAAAAGCGTGTTGATGCTTTGGACTCCACACTTAAAAATTGTGCATTTGATTTGAAAAAGATAGCTTCTAAATTTCCTAAGGGAACACCCAAGGGAAACATGCACAACATGCACATACACATGCACGGAAACATGCTCACACTCACAAGCATGCATACATGTATAGTAGTGGTAGAATTTATGTTTGCACTCATTGTGGCCGCAAAGGCCATTTAGAAAAATTTTGTTATGCTAAAAATAATGTTAAGAATAAATATGTTTGGGTTCGCCCCGGTACTAACCCTAAAGGACCCTCAAAGATTTGGGTACCAAAAGATCCTCCAAATGTAGGTGACACAGGTGGATCTACTTCCTCCAAGACTTAGGGGGAGACGGTGCCCGGGTGGTAGATGCAACTAAGCTCAAAGTTCAAATCTAGCTTGCATCGCTATCGTGGAGGCACCTATTTTTGGAGACTACCCGTAAATTGGTAACATCTCCATTTAAGATTTTTTTTTAATTTTGTATATACAATTGTTATAGGATTGCTAGTTTAGTTTTATGCTCCATTGATACATAATTAGTATAAACTTGCAACTCTAACATGATTGTATATGCCATGTTCAATTTTGATTTTTTTTGACATGTATACATAAGTATAGAATTGTTAGTTTGTTTTTGTTTGTTATTGATACATGCTTATATAGAACTACCCTTCTATCATGTTGTGTACATGCCTTGTATTAATTTTCATATCTTGTATTGTTATGCCTTATGTCATACTTGTCCACATGTCCAATTTTTATGTATCTACATGTATAGTTTAGATTTTGTGATTATATACTTGTATACATATAGACCTATTTTCATAAATAAAATAAAACTTTTTGAAAATTTTCATAGTTAAGCAAATACCTTAAAGATGGCAATTGCGCACCTCAACTCATTCAAGAGGAATCAAGAGGATGAAGTTCAGAACCCGTCACTGGGTATTCGGCTTCAACATCTTTATATCTTTGTTTAAATATGAAAAACAAAATTAAATCATTTTGTGTGAAGTTTTGTTGATATGATCACTAAATGAAGATTTAAAAATAATTGTTATATCCCTGTATGTTATTATATAACATATTTTTATTTTAATTTAAAATTTTTTTTTTTTTTTTTGGTCAGAATCTGGTAGCAGAATTTTCAGACTTACCGGTCGACCGGCCCCTAACCCCAGTCGACCGGCTCTGTCTGAAAAAAAATTTTGTATTTTTTTGTGCTACCGGTCGACTGTTGGTATAGGACCAGTCGACCGATCCGGATGCAGAACTCTCTGTATCTTTTCGGTCGACCGGTCCCTCAATCCCAGTCGACCGATAGTCGTATTCTGGCGTATATCTGGACCTTTCCTTCACTGTTTCGCTCATTCTCTCTTCTCTCTCACAGCGACCCGCAGGAACTCCTCCCCTCCAAAATTTCCTACTTCAAATCCGTCCACCCGATCTTAAATTCCTTCAAAACTCATTTCATACTCCTCATTCCTAATTCGGATCTTCAATCTCAAGCCGATCCGTCCGTCAGATTCTCAGAATTTCTGGATTTTCAAGCTAGGGTTTCAGATTTTTCCAAAGGTAAAAATTTCGAATTTTTCACTTGTTCTTCCTTTCTAGCTTAGATATATCACTTCTTTTGTCTTCATATTAGGTTGATTAATCATCTAGATCGTGCCTTTACCTGTAAAAACCCTAAAAATTTGATTTTTGTCATGGCTCCTAAAAGACATCGTTCTGAGAAGGGAAAGGGCACTGCCCAATCCTCATCTCAAGCCCCTAGGACTGATCCTGTGTTCCGTAACGATCTTGCCTCTGATCGTTACACACATTTAGCCCCTAGGAATACTATATCGGGTAGATATGTGGCTATCCAAGACTTTGAACATCTAGATATCCCCCACATACTCCGTGCTAACAATCTTGTGGATTTTCTCTCCATCCGGGAGAAGGTTTACACTTCTTTGGTTCCCTATTTCTATGCCAATTTTGAATTTAGCGGGAACCGGATTATTTCCCGCGTGATGGGTAGGGACATAAACATTTCCCTAGGTCAATTTGCTAGAACTCTTCATCTTTCCACTGATGGAATAGATGTTTACTCTTATGACCTACATGATTTTCCTGAATATCCGGAGGGTGAGTCTTCACTCACCGCATCCACTCTTCTTCACCGGGATGACAATCCCGATCTAGTGAGGAATGAGATTGTGAGTCAGTATTCCCTCCAATCTCAGGTCCTTGCTAAGATTATCTTTCATAATATCGTGCCTAAATCCGTGAATTTAGCCATGCTCGAGGTCCTGTTCCCTTGATTATCTATTGCCTCCTTAAAGGCATTAGGATAAATTTCCCTCGAGTGATCGCTTCTCACATGAGTGGTGATCAGATTCGTACTGCTGGTAGGAGTCTGCCTTACGGCATGCTCATTACCCATCTGCTTAGGGCTTTAGACTTCGATCTTTCTGGTCAAGCCTCTTCAAAACCCTCTTCTGATATCAACACTGCTGCCTTGAAGATGATGGAAGCTCAGTTGCGTCGACACGCAGCTGTGCAACCACCACCTGTTCCTGCAGCTGATCCAGCTCCAGCTCCACCTCTTGTTCCTGAATTTCAGGGTGTTTCTTCTTCTGAGGTCCGCTCAATGATCGAGGCTCATCAGGCCTGGGTCGGAGAGCAAGTCTCTGCACTTCGTGCAGATATGGCTGCTCGTGATGCTTCTCTTCGGGCAGATATGGAGGCTCGTGCTGCTATGGATGCTGCTTTTCGGGCGGAGGTCCGTAACGACTTGTCCTATATGGCTGAATCCATGAGATTTGTGGATGTTCAGTTCCAGTCTTTGTTCACAAAAATGGACATAGTCGTTCCTGATGGGACTCCGGGTGCTCGTCGTCTCCCTGCTGCTGGTCCTCCTTTCCCTCCCAGAGCTCGCGTCTCTGTTCCACCACCGCGCCCCAGAGTTGATGCCGTGGATACAGAGGAGGTAGATTCCTCTTCTTCCTCAGATGATGGTGATGACCAGACGATGGCCGAGGGCTCTGATGATGACGAGGAGGAGGATGACGAGGCCACTGAGTGATACTGCTGTTGATGCCCCTTTATTGATGATGTCAAAAAGGGGGAGAGACATTTGGAGAGAGAGATATTTTGTTATGACTCTTTTGATATTTTGTTATGTACTTGACTTATTTTGTTGTGTTGGACACCTTTTGTTGTGGACATGTATTGTTTGTGTTATGTATTTATGTCATGTTGAGACTCATTTCCTTTTATCTATGATATGACTTGTGTAGTTGAGATTTTTCTATGGGCATGGATATATGATGTTTATGATTTAGCGATTGTGATAATATGCCTGAGTATGATTTTTATATATGCATATGTTGAGGGGGAGCTTCATTTGAAGACTCTACCCAAAATATTTTGTGATAACTACATATGTTTTGCCATCATCAAAAAGGGGGAGATTGTTGGCCCAAAGGCCATTATCCCAGTTATTTTGATGATAGCAAAACATATTTAGTTATGTATTTAATAATCTTGATTTTAAAGTATTTTCAGGTTCAAGAAACAGATTTTGACGACTCCGCTAAAAGACTCACAAATTTGGAGCTCGCCCAACATTTGCATTCCCAAGCTAAAAGCACATAGGAAGCTTCGGAATTTGCGTTGAAGAAAAGTTCATGACTTGCTAAAGAATCCAAGATTTGTACTTTGTTTATTTTCATTTTAGAATATTTTGTCAAAACTAAATAGTAGAAGTAGAGATATGGGATATCACACACACACATTTTCTAGAGTGGTTTATGGCTTCAAAATAATTTCTATTTCTATTTCCAAACTCAGTTTTAGTTGAACATATCTATTTTGGAAATACGATTTTTTAGAGAGACTAGTTTTTGGGAAAAACATTTTATTGAAAATCAAGTTTTTATCAAAAGAATTTTTACCAAGTATTTTACCTTGATAGTAGTATGACACATGCTCATACTCTATGATTTTTCAAGACCAAAACATTTTAGCCAAGACCCAAAACCAAAATCCAAATTATCCAGGTCTGTGAATTCTGATTTTTCAGAAATTCACAGTGACCGGTCGACCGGCAGTCGACCGGCACTCGACCGACATGCACAAATGTGCATGTGCGTATCAGTCGACCGGAGGTCGACCGATACTCGACCGACCCCAACCTGCTGCTCTCTGGAAATTGCCAGTCGACCGACCCGGTCGACCGGTGAGCCCCAACGGTCGGATTTTTGACCGTTGGCGGTCGACCGACCCGGTCGACCGGTAGTCTGTCAAAAATTCTGACAGACTCAACAGCTATTTTTTCTGACTTTTTGACTTTTGGGATTTGTCTCCAACGAATCTCTTGAGCAGTTTTTGACCCCTATAAATAGGTGGTCACTTCATATGATATGACTAATGTTTTTAGAGCTATCAAGTGCAATTTTACAAAAGTTTCAAAGATTTCCAAAGTTTTCAAAAGAAAAGATTTTTCTCTCCAAAGCCTAAATTTCCATCACCTTTCTTGGAGCCTATTCCTCTACTTCTCTCTAGTTTTGCACTACACAATCCCATACTCTAAGTCTATTATTTGGTTCTAGGATTGTGCTTAGTGAGCTTTTTGTAAAGTGGTCAAGTGTGATCACTTCCATTGTAATTGAGTGAAGTTGTAGAGGCATCGGCCTCAAGGCGAGCTAGTGTGCTCAAGGTGGTGAAGTGTCATCACGGGAGACGGACAAGTGTTGTCCTTGTATTGTTGATCCGGTGGGATCCTCAATAGTGGAAATCCTTCAAGTGTGAAGGCGGGGACGTAGAGCGTGGCTCGAACCTCGGAAACATATCGGCGTGTTTGCGTTTGCTCAAATTTCTCTAACTCTATCTCTTTTATTACTTACAATTTTACATTGTCTTTTACTTGCAAGAAATATTGTATTGTGATAATTGTTTAGAGTTAAATTTTAAATTCCGCATAATTGCCATTATCATATAGCCATCACCTATTCACCCCCCCTCTAGGTGATTTCAGATAGACCATGGGATTTTTTTTTTTTGTGGTTCGTGGTGAATTGTTTTTTTTTTAAACCTAGATATACTAGATCTCTCAATCAAGCTGACATGCGCAGTTAACAAACAAGTTCACCCAATCAATCAAAAAGGAAAAAAAAATCAAAAATCAAAAATCCTAATCTAGGGTAAGCCTGGCCTGGACCTAGACGACTCCTAACTTTAGACTGTCTTTAGGAGGTATATTGTCGACCTTAACCATAAGTTAATCGGCCAGGTAGGTGGCAAGGTTGGTGGGAGGTTATCCATCAAAGACGATCCTTAATTAAGTAACCACCAACCTTCGGGCTTTCGGCCCTTAATCCCCTTCCTAAACACCGATTTGGCGAGAGTTAATTTTTTGAACAACTTCCTCCTTCAGCCAATCTCCTAATGAGTCCAAGTTAACCTAAGGCCAGCGTCTAGTCAATTTTTAATTTAAAGTTAGGGCCGTGAGTGCAACGGAGATGATTTGTGGGCCAAGGAAGGGTGATGAAATCCCCAACTTATGTTATTTATGGTTATGCCCTTATGATGTTTTAAATGTGTACATGTCGGACAAAAGAATCGAAACACTTTATTGAACTAATCAAACAAGGTTGTTTCCTATTCTATATGCAATGCGTCACGTACCTTTGGTCTCCAGCACTCACCAACAATAAAATAAAAGAAGAGAAAAAATAGACAATGCCCCTAGATGCAACGTCTAAACTTTTTTTTTTATTATTAATCAACCAATAGGTTACTATTAATTAGTTAGCAGTATGCAGGGTGATCACAGAATAATTATTGACTGCAGAAAATAGGTCTTGCAATTTGCAGCAACCCTGCAAAATTTGAAGCACAAATAAGCTGTAATTGCCGCGGATCCGCTGCAAAAGCCGCGAAAATGCGATTTTTCAGTGTTACCTCTGGCTCTGCCTTTTAGGGCAGAGGCACAGATTTGCCAATTTTCTTGCGCTGCAATAAGGTTTCCTGTTAGCAGATCCTGCAAACAAAAATAGAAAAAAATTAGTTTTAGAGAATATCGTACCGTTCCCTCCCCGGAAACGGCGCAGAAATTTGATTGGAAAAAATAGAGATATAGTTTAAGGGTTAGAAGGATGTTATCTAGATGGATGCGTGTCTCTGTCTTCACAATATATCCGTGGTAGTAAGGGCTATGCGGGTCGAATCCACATGGAGGAATGCGATGGAAGCTTTTCGGAACGATGTTCTCTAACAGTTAGCCCGGAAAAAAGAGATATTGATTGTAAGAAATAATTTTAATCAAGAAAAAAAGAGTTATAGTCTACTAATCATCTATCACAACTAAAGTATTATTCTAAAAGAGTGAACATCATATTGAATAAAGAATTATCTACCCTAGGGTTTTGATTGAGAATCAAGAAAGATGAATAATAATGTTGTAAACCCTAATTAATGTGCACTAATAAAAATCAAACTATAGTTCATCCTAATTTCAAAGCATAGCATAAGAAAAGTCTACTTAAAATTATGGTATCAAAGTATTTAGATATGAACTATGAATAACCATTTAAGAAGTACAACTCAAATTAGTTAAAATCAATTATTAATTTATCTTCAAGAATACCAATTCAATTCTAGGGTTTCTAACAAGCATAGATGTCAATCAATTCATCATTTAAATTAAACTTAGGTTGATCCAGAGATTAGCAAACTATAAGTTTTAATTAGTTACTCATATTTTATTTTTATTTTCAATTTTTATTATGAATAAGAAAGCTTGCATGAAAATTAAAAGAATAAAAATAAATAAGCTAAAGCAGAAAAATAAATTGAATTACAAAACAAGAAAAGTAAAAAGAATAAAGAACCATTTCATTGGATGTCACCGGCCAATTACAAAGCTCTTCTCCTTCTTCAATAATCTTCTTCTCCAATAATAAAAACGAAATAATACAAGAAATTCAGAAAGAGGAAAAATCTAAAGAAAAACCCTAAGCTTCAGTCTCTGGACGCTCCCTCTCTGTTGCTCTGCAGGGGTATTTATAGGAGATATAGGAAGTAGAGTCCAAGTACAACTCTTCCACGAAAACCCGTAACCAACTTCATCCAAATAGCCGCGGAAACGCGGCCATAGCCGCGTTTTCGCGGCAATAGTGTGGCCATTGCCACGCGATTTCTTGCGTGGCCTCTTCTGGTCCGTTCATCTGGGCTCCTCCTTCTGAATTTTATATTCAAACCTTCTATCTTGAGAACTCGAGATAACTTGGGAAGCAAGTTATCACAAATCCGAATTTATAAAAGGATTTGTTCTTTATCTTTAAGCTTTTCTCCCCTTTTATCTTTATCCTTGTATTGCAAGCAACTAGGTTTAAGTAGAATTTCATCTTATCCTTTTCCTCCTCTTTTAGCAATTAGGAGTTCTATTTTATCCTTCCTCTTCCTCCCTTAGATTTTAAAATCCAAGTTTAGAGAAAAACACCTAGAGGGGGGGTGAATAGGTGTGATTGCTAATCTTAAAAATTTCAACTCTCTAAATGCTAAACCTAAAACAAGTGAGGCTCAACTTAGTACAATTCAACAAGTGTAGCCGAATTCCTCTTGCGAGGCTCTGGACTAAACTCCTCTTGATTCCCCTTGATATGGGTTGAGGCGCTATGTGAAGCTCTTGTTGGATGAGTACGGGATTGGCACACACAAGTATGAAATGGATGATATGAAGAATGATGCAACACAATGATATATGGCAAGAATTACAAGCAAGCAAATAGTAGCACAAGAAAATTAAACAATATCACAAGTATGCAATAGTAAGCAATAAGGAGCTATTGAAAAGTAAAGCAAGAATTAGACGCAAAGACAATCGCATACAAAGTGATTTGTTTCGAGGTTCGAGCCACCGCTCTACTCCCCGCCTTCACCTCCGTGAAGGGTTTCCACTATCCACCGAGGACGCCTTTACAATTTGGTCTACCGAAGACCGAGCACCGAGCTCCACCGAGTACAAAGGACTTCTACCGAAGAGGTTGCTCCACAAGGAAAGGATTACAAGAACAAAGTGATCACAACAAGATCACTACACTCTTTCTCAAACTCTTTTACAAACACTCTCACTTCAATTACAACTTCACTATAGAATGAGTATAGGATTTTTGGCTCTATGAAGTGTGGTGAGAAAAACTTCAGTTGTAGAGTGATATTAGTAATCAAACACAACTGAAAAACAAGCTCAAAAAGAATTGGAATGAAAGCTTTAAACTCTTTTCTTTTCTCTTTTGAAAACAATACAAACTTGAGGATTTTTCTAAGTGAAATGCAAGAGAGACTTCTCCTCTATTTATAGGGTTAAAAATAGGTTAAAAACAATTTCTTTTGGTCTTATTTTCTCTGAAAAAGCTCCCCAACAACTCTCCAAAAATCTGTTAAAGCTGAAAACAAAAACAGTTTTTCAGAATAGCCCAAAGAGGAAAGAGCCGTTAGGCTATAGCAGGCTTGGCGGTCGACCGGTCCGGTCGACCGTCAGGCCAGCTGCAAAGAGCCGTTGGCTCTCGGTCGACCGGTCCGGTCGACCGACCCAAAAAAAGAGGAAACACAGTTTCCTTCTTCCGGTCGACCGGTCCGGTCGACCGAAACAAACTGAGAGCAATTTGCTCTCCGTCGGTCGACCGGTCCGGTCGACCGACAGACATGCACGAACAGTGCATGTCCAGACATATCGCCGGTCGACCGGGCCGGTCGGCCGGAGTTGCCTGAAACAGAAAACTGGGCTGGTTTTTTTTTTTGAGTTAGAAAAATTTTGAGAAATATTTTAAAAATACATATAGCTAAGTATTATGCAGAAAATAGTTTATACACATGTTTTATACAAGATTTTCAAGATATAAAGCTTTTGGTACATGTTTATATAAACTAGGCATAAAACTTAGAAATAACCTTTTTAAAACATAGGAAATATATGAAACAAATGTGTGTGCAAATCCTAGAGCCAAATTTCATATACTCAAACTTTAACATTCTATTTCTTACAATGATTCTAAGACTTCAAGATCTTCAATAGGCTTCTTCATATGATCTTCAACACTTGTTCCTTGAGCCCAATTGGAGTTGACTTGAGTCCAAATCCTTGTATTTGTGAGAGAAGACTTCTAGAATGAATAGAAATCTGAAATACACTTAAACAACAAATGTTATTAGTACAAATAACTAATATGTTTTGTAATCATCAAAATATACTAATCATGGGTGATTGTAACCTTGGGCCAACAATCTCTCCCTTTTTGATGATGACAAAACATATATGTTATTTAGATAAACATGGAAGAGGAGTTTGAAAGACTCCCCCTCAAATAATGCTATGTATAAAAATTGGACTATTGAAAGCACAATACATAAAGCATTCAATGTACAAAAGTTTTGTCAAAAACTTAAATAAACAAACTTTCTTTTTTTTCATAAAATAAAACTCAAATAATATCACAAACTAAATATCAAACTAAACTTATTCTCCCCCTTTTTGTCATACATCAAAAGGGTTAAAATACCAATAAAAAAATTTTATTTTTAAGAATCCATAATGCAAACATTCAACTCACCACAAATAAATGAAAATCTAGCATAGTCTAATGGTTTAGTAAAAATATCGGCAAGTTGAAAATCGGTAGAAACATATTCAATAACAATATCACCTTTCTCATAATGATCTCTAAGAAAGTGATACCTAATGTCAATGTGTTTGGTTTTACTATGTTGATTCGCATTCTTTGTCATGTGAATAGTACTAGTATTATCACAAATATTTTAACATGATCAAAGTGTAAATCATAGTCAAGAAGAGTATGTTTCATCCAAAGAACTTGTGCACAACAAGCTCCGGCCGCAACATACTCCGCCTCGGCGGTTGATAGGGCTACCGAATTTTGCTTTTTGGAAGACCAAGATATAAGACAATTACCTAAGAATTAACATGTTCCACTTGTGCTCTTCCTATCTACCCTACAACCCGCATAGTCGGCATCCGAAAAACTCTTCATTTCAAATAATCCGATTTTAGGATACCACAAACCCATTTCAATAGTGCCCTTAAGGTATCTAATTATGCGTTTAACCGCAATTATGTGAGATTCTTTAGGACAAGATTGAAAACGTGCACAAAGACAAACGGAAAACATAATATCCGCCTACTAGCCGTCAAATAAAGCAAGCTACCAATCATGCTACGATATAATTTAATGTCTACATTTTTACCTTGTTCATCCTTGTCAAGCTTTGTAGTTGTTGCCATGGGAGTTTTGCTTACTTTCGATCCTTCAAGCCCAAACCTTTTGATTAGTTCCTTTGTGTACTTGGCTTGATTGATGAAGATCCCATCCTTCTTTTGCTTGATTTGGAGTCCAAGGAAATAGTTGAGCTCCCCCATCATAGACATTTCAAATTCATCCTTCATGCATGACTCAAAAGCTTTGCAAAGAGATTCATTAGTAGAACCAAAAATAATATCATCCACATAAATTTGCACAATAAGAATATCCTTTTCTACATGTTTTGTAAACAAAGTTGTGTCAATTTTACCTTTCTTAAAACCATTTGAAATCAAAAATGAAGAAAGTCTTTCATACCAAGCCCTAGGGGCTTGTTTTAAAAACCATAGAGCTTTATCTAATTTAAAAACAAAATCCGAATGTGTAGGATCAACAAACCCGGGGGGTTGTTCAACATACACCTCCTCTTCAATAAATCCATTTAGAAAAGCACTTTTAACATCCATTTGAAATAATTTGAAATCTTTATATGAGGCAAATGCTAGTGTCATCCGTATGGCTTCAAGCCGTGCTACGGGTGCAAAGGTTTCTTCAAAATCGATCCCTTCGATTTGAGTGTAACCTTGGGCAACTAACCTAGCATTGTTTCTAACTACATTACCCGATTCATCCAACTTGTTCTTAAAGATCCACTTAGTACCAATTGTTGGTCTATCGTGGGGCCTAGGAACAAGGTGCCAAACTTGGTTGCGCTCAATTGATTGAGCTCCTCTTGCATGGCTAGCAACCAATATGAATCGGCCTCGGCTTCGAGGACATTTTTGGGTTCAATATGAGAAATGAATGCATAGTTACCACAATAGTCATGAAGTCTAGAGCGAGTAGTTACCCCTTTTGATACTTCACCTATGACGAGGTCCTTGGGATGATGTGGATTGTATCTCCAATCCTTTGGTAGTGTTGAGTAGGCTCCACCTCATGTGTTTGATTTTCATTTCCTTGTGCCTCTTCCACTTTAGCTTCGCTTCCTTCATCATCCTTTGGTTTGTCTCCCATAGTAGAAGCATCCTCCAAGGTCACTTTCTCCAAACCTTCATCCAATGCATCTATTTCTACAATATTCTTAACAAACTTGTTAGATTCCTCAAACTTAACATGAATAGACTCTTCAATAGTCAAAGATGATCTAATGAAAACTCTATAAGCCTTACTAGTGTTTGAGTAACCTACAAAAATAGCCTCATAAGATCTAGCATCAAACTTTCCTAAATTATCTTTTGTGTTTAAAACAAAGCATTTGCAACCAAAAACTTTAAAATAGGAAACATTAGGTTTTCTAGAAAAATACATTTCAAAAGAAGTTTTAGTAGTATTTTTACACAAGAAAACACGATTTGATATATAGCATGATGTATTAACGGCCTCGGCCCACAAATAATGTGGTAGACCATATTCACTTAGCATTGTCCTAGCCATCTCTTGTAATGTTCTATTTTTCCGTTCAACTACTCCATTTTGTTGTGGAGTTCTAGGACAAGAAAGTTCATGCTTTATTCCATGTTCATCACAAAAAGTGGTAAAGGGTTGGTTAATGAATTCACCTCCTCTATCACTTCTTATTCTCAAAATCGAAACATCTTTTTCCTTTTCAACTCTTTTCTTAAAAGTTTGGAAATATGAAAATGCTTGGCTTTTATGTTCAAGAAAAAACCCAAGTAAATCTTGAAAAATCATCAACCAAAACATAAGCAAATCTATTCCCACTTAAACTTTTGGTTTGTGTAGGGCCAAAAAAATCCATATGGATTAACTCCAAAGGACGTGATGTCATGATATCCTTAATTGACTTGAAAGAGGACTTAGTTTGTTTCCCAAATTGACATGCGTCACAAACTCGGTCTTTTTCAAAATTCAAGCAAGGAATACCTTTCACCATTTCCTTCGTGTTTAACCTAGAAATGTGATCAAAAGAAATATGCCCTAATCTCCTATGCCACAACCAAGAGTCATCATCGAGGGCTTTCAAACAAGTAATATTACAAGACATATTTAACATATCAATCATATAAACATTACTTTCACGAAAACCGGAAAATACACAAACATTAGAAGTTCTATCAACTACTTTACAAGAAACATTATCAAAAACAACATCAAAACCTTTATCACAAAGTTGACTAACACTCAAGAGATTATGCTTGAGGCCATCAACTAAACTACATTTTCAATTAAAGGAGAGGTGCCAAGTTTTACATTACCAATACCGATGATTTTACCCTTGGCGTCATCTCCGAAGGTGACGGTGCCACCTTCATGATATCTTGATAGGGTTGCAAAGTTGTTGATGTCCCAAGTCATGTGCCTTGAGCAACCGCTATCAAGATACCACAATCCTCTACGTCGTTGGGATTTGGAAAGTACCTACATCATTTAACATAATTGTTGATTTTGGTACCCAAACTTTCTTGGGTCCTTTAAAGTTAGTGCCTCGAACCCAAACATTATGACGTGAAATGTTTAATCTATCATAGCAAAAATTGGCTAAGTGCCCTTTCCGTCCACAATGTGAACATGAGAACACTCTACCATACATGAATGCATGATGTGTATGTGTAGTGTGAGCATGTTTTGGGGTTTTGCCATGTTGTTTAGGTTGTGTAGCATGAACATGAACATGAGCATGAGCATTTTTCTTTGGGGCTTGTTTCTTAGGAAACATAGCCTCAATTTTCTTCTTGTTAAATTCACAATCTTTCAAAACAACACTTAATGAGTCTAATCTTTCCTTAAGCATAGACACTTCATTAGAATCAATTAGTGGGGCCTTACCTTTGCAAGAAATCTTATATTTTTCAAAATCATTTTTGGTAGTGGCCAAAGTGGAAACCAAATCATCTTTTTCTTTTGTAAGAGTAAAAACTTGAAGACTTAAAGATTCATTATCCTTTTTCATTTTAAGATACTTTTTCTTTAAGAAATCATAGTTTTGTGACAACTCAACAAAAGCCTCTTCTAACACATCCATAGAAAGTTCATTATCATGAGAAGGGGAGAGGTTACCTTGCTTGTGCCTTCATTAGCCATGAAGCACATGTTGGCGGTGTCTATTTCTTCCTCGGATTCGGTCTCCGAATTCCAAGTTGCCTTCATAGCCTTCTTCTTGTAAGGCTTCTTTGAAGTGGAGGGCTTAGCTTTGTCCGGACACTCCGCCACAATGTGTCCCGGTCTTTGGCAATTGAAGCACACAATCTTCCTTTCTTCTTTGCCTCCTTGCCATCTTCTTCTACCTTGGTACTTCGCCTTGTTGTACATCCTCCGGACATTCTTAACAAGGAGTGAGAGCTCCTCATCATCTTCTTCCTCATCATCTTCATTGGAGTATGTAGCTTGACTCTTGAAGGCGATAGTCTTCTTTTTGGAAGGAGCCATATCCTCCCTAGCTTTCCTTTCCATCTCATGGGTTTTGAGGTTCCCAATGAGACCTATAAGCTCCATCTCTTCATTGTCGTTGAGTTCCTTCAAGGTTGTTGCTTTAACTTCCCATGAAGGGGGAAGTGCACGGATGATCTTCCTTACTCTTTGATCATTGTTGATATCTTCACCTAAAGAAGAGAGTCCATTAGTAATCTTGGTAAATCTTGTAACCATATCATCTATGGTTTCATTTTCTTGCATGCTAAATGTTTCATATTGGGACCGAAGAAGGTCAATCTTAGCCTTCTTTACTTGTGAGGTCCCCTCATGTGTGACTATCAAATGTGACCAAATCTCATATGCGGATTTGCAATGAATAACCCTAGAAATGTCATCATCATTAAGGGCTTGTAGAAGTGCATAGTGAGCTTTGGCATTGGCATCGAATTCCTTAGTCTCTATTTCGGACCAAGTGGATTCATCACCGGGGGGTACACTAAAGGACTTAGTCACGGCTTTTGCAACTCGGCTACCTAGAGATTGCAAAAACACGGTCATCTTAACTTTCCATATGGGAAAGTTAAGTCCATCAAACTTAGGAGGGGTCTTAATTCCATCGGCCATTTTTACTATATGAATATGAATGAAATGATTAGCAAATTAGGATCTTCTCTAAGGTTGTTAAACCAAATCCTAGAGTCCAAGCTCTGATACCAATTGAAAAACACCTAGAGGGGGGTGAATAGGTGTGATTGCTAATCTTAAAAATTTCAACTCTCTAAATGCTAAACCTAAAACAAGTGAGGCTCAACTTAGTACAATTCAACAAGTGTAGCCGAATTCCTCTTGCGAGGCTCTGAACTAAACTCCTCTTGATTCCCCTTGATATGGGTTGAGGCGCTATGTGAAGCTCTTGTTGGATGAGTACGGGATTGGCACACACAAGTATGAAATGGATGATATGAAGAATGATGCAAACACAATGATATATGGCAAGAATTACAAGCAAGCAAATAGTAGCACAAGAAAATTAAACAATATCACAAGTATGCAATAGTAAGCAATAAGGAGCTATTGAAAAGTAAAGCAAGAATTAGACGCAAAGGCAATCGCAAACAAAGTGATTTGTTTCGAGGTTCGAGCCACCGCTCTACTCCCCGCCTTCACCTCCGTGAAGGGTTTCCACTATCCACCGAGGACGCCTTTACAATTTGGTCTACCGAAGACCGAGCACCGAGCTCCACCAAGTACAAAGGACCTCTACCGAAGAGGTTGCTCCACAAGGAAAGGATTACAAGAACAAAGTGATCACAACAAGATCACTACACTCTTTCCCAAACTCTTTTACAAACACTCTCACTTCAATTACAACTTCACTATAGAATGAGTATAGGATTTTTGGCTCTATGAAGTGTGGTGAGAAAAACTTCAGTTGTAGAGTGATATTAGTAATCAAACACAACTGAAAAACAAGCTCAAAAAGAATTGGAATGAAAGCTTTAAACTCTTTTCTTTTCTCTTTTGAAAATAATACAAACTTGAGGATTTTTCTAAGTGAAATGCAAGAGAGACTTCTCCTCTATTTATAGGGTTAAAAATAGGTTAAAAACAATTTCTTTTGGTCTTATTTTCTCTGAAAAAGCTCCCCAACAACTCTCCAAAAATCTGTTAAAGCTGAAAACAAAAACAGTTTTTCAGAATAGCCCAAAGAGGAAAGAGCCGTTAGGCTATAGCAGGCTTGGCGGTCGACCGGTCCGGTCGACCGTCAGGCCAGCTGCAAAGTGTTGGCCCAATGGCCTTCCACTCTAGTTTTGATGATGATCAACACTCATGTAGTTATGTTTACTAATATTCTTGTGTTTCTAAGTTTCAGATCATTAACAGGATATTAGTTGGTGATTAGCGTCAACAAGATGATTAGAAGCTTATCATGGTGATTCCGGTGCCAAAGCTTAAAGATCATACCTTTGCACTTGGAGAATCACGGAGTTTTGGAGCAAGTCTACTTGAAGATGAAGATCGTCAAGAAGACTTAGGTATCCTAGTTTAGATAGAGTTTTAGATCCATTTGTAAAGCTTAGTTTAGTTGATATGCTCAAGTGCACAAACACACACGTTTCATGATTTGATGTTTGGTTTTTATGAATAGTTGATCAAAACAAGTTTTCATGATTTATATGTATAGTAGATGTTTTCTATTTATACATACATGCTTAACTTATAGACAAACTTATTTTGATATCCCTATTCATGTTTTGGAAAAATCAAATTTGATAAAAATACAAGTTTTGTTTTTGATAAAATTTGCAAGACACAAAAATAAATTGATATGTTGATATATTGTCTTGAAATTTTTATCACAGGTGTATGTTTTAATATAAAATGATAAAACAAATTTTGTGAATTTTTTAGAAGTGTTAAAAGATTTTTAGAAAATATTTTACACTGTTTTTCTGACCCTGCACTGTGCCTGCCAGGCCAGTTCGGTCGACCGGACCGGTCGACCGCACCAAGTGGCCGGTCGACCGGGTCGGTCGACCGATGTGCACAATCGTGCACGCTGGCGACACATGTAGTCGGTCGACCGGACCGGTCGACCGAGTTGAGAGCACTGCTCTCGGGAATTTTCGGTCGACCGGACCGGTCGACCGCTGCTGCCGCCCAACGGTCACATTTTTGACCGTTGGCGGTCTACCGGGCCGGTCGACCGGCAGTTGGTCAGACTGCCACATCAGCCTAACGACTAGTTTTTCCTAGGGGCTATATAAACCCCATCTCTTTGGGGATTTTGGCCAAGTTTTTCAAGAAGAAAAATACCAGTTTTTTGAAGTGTTTAAAAGAGTTTTAAAAGAGTTTTAAGTGCTAACAAGATTTATTCTTTGTGTTTTTGGGTTTTGGAAAAATCAAAGAAATTGGAATTTGGGATTTTTGTATTGGCTTTCATTCTTTATCTTTTACAAGAAATTTCCCAAGTGTTTTCTTTGAGTTCTTGTTTTCCAAAACACATAGTTTCCACACTTGAGCTATCATACTATCCTAAACTATTAGGATCTTGTTTTTGTGGAAAAAGAAAGAAAGAGAGAGTTTTGAGGTTGTTGTTTGTAACCTCTAAGTTGTACACCCTTATTCTTGTTGTATCCCTCTTCGGTAGAGGTGATCGGGTGATTGGTTTGTGAGCCTCTTAGGTAGAGGTGTTTGTTGTAGTTGGCTACGGGCCGTATCCCTCTTCAGTAGAGGTGGATTGTGGTGTATAGCCTCGGTGGCTTTGTAAGGTTGAGAGAGGAGTTTGGTACTCCTATAGTGGATTGGGAAATTCTACACGGTGGTGTAGGCGGGATGTAGAGCAAGGTGCTCGACCTCGAAACAAATTTGTGTGTTTGCGTTTGATCCTATTGTCTCAACTCTACTCTCCTTAATTTGTGCAATCATCATTCATTTCATACAAGCATCATTCATTTCATACTTATTATATATTTGCTTGTGTTGCCTTGCATCTTATTCATATTGCCATATCATATATTGCTTGTGTTATGCCTTGCATCTCTTATTGCTATATCCTTGATTGCTTGGCTTGATTGTGTGTGCACATTGCTAGGATTGCTTGTGTGTGTGTGCCTAATTTGTACTCATCCAACAAGAGCTTCACATAGCACCTCAACCCATTTCAAGGGGAATCAAGAGGAGTTAGTCCAGAGCCTCGCAAGGGGAATTCGGCTACACTTGTTGTATTGTATCAAGTTTGTGCAACATTTGCATTAGCTTCCGCATTTAGCGCACTTAGTTTGCATTTAGTTTCTTAGATTAGCAATTACACCTATTCACCCCCCCTCTAGGTGTTTTTCAATTGGTATCAGAGCTAGTGCTCCTGATACTTAGGCTTAACATCCTAGGAGTGATCCATTTGCTTGCTAATCTACATTTGCATTTGATTGTTTGCACATATTTAGTTTATACCATGGACTTCATGACCCCACCTAGTTTTGACCCTTCCAACATTGATGTTTGGAAGTATAGGATGTCCATGTACCTAAAGACCCTAGGTTTGCATGTTTTCCTTGCGGCCACCAAGAGATGTTATCTTGGTGATTGCAATCATATAGGGGCCAATGCACAAGCCCTAGAGGCTATTAGAAGCACTTTGCCTAAAGAATATCTTTTATGTGTTTCTAACCTTGATTCCGCTTTTGTAGTGTGGAACAAATTGACAACCACCAACACCTCCAAGCTTCAAGTCCAAATCCAAGAAGAGGAATCTAGTGGAGAATCCAACTCTCAATGCTTCATGGTCCAAGGGAATGACTCCCTTGAGGTACATTCGGAATCTCAACTAGATAGTAATGATTGTGCTAGTTCTTCAAATGATCATATTGATGCCCATGCTTTGAATGAAGAACTTTCCATTGTTTGTGAAAAACTAATTGAAAAATATAAGATTTTGAAAAAGAAAAGTCTAGAAATTGAAAAAGAAAATAAGTGTTTGCATTCTAGACTTGATTGTGTATTGCAAGAGAAGGTTGAGGTCTATAATGAAAGGGATTCATTGAGATCTCAATTAGAACTTGCACTTAAAGAAAATGAATTTTTAAAATCTAAAAATGATTGCCATGCTATTTTGAAGAAAAATGAAAATTTGTCTTCAAAAGTAGATTTTGCTTTAAAAGAGAATGTTAATTTGAAAAATAAAATTATTTCTATTTCAAATGATCTAGATGTTTGTTTAAAGAAAAATATTGTTTTGCAAAATAAGATTGATGCACATGTTTGCCATGCTAGGGTAGTATCACACACTTCACCTATTGCATGCCACACTTCTTCTTCTAAGATTAATGATGATATTTGTTTGCTTAAGAAGAAGGTTGATTGTTTGGGCTCCACTATGAGCCAATGTGCCATGAACCACTCACGGTTGGAAACCTTGGTTCGAAAGAAACAAGTTCCATCTTTTATGCATGCACACCCTCCACGGCATACACATGCTCCTCACGGACACACCATCACATGTATGCTCATGTGTACACATGTACACATTGTGGACGTAAGGGCCACCTTGCTAAATTTTATTTTGATAGATTACATACTACTAATTTAGCAAAGAAGTTTGTTTGGGTTAGAGAAGGTACTAACCCCCATGGACCCAAAAGAGTATGGGTACCAAAGACCACCCCTCCTATTATTTTTGATGTAGGTGTGGGCTCTCACATGACGTGAGAGTGATGACACCTTGGAGTGGATGCGTTCCGGACTTCATGGAAATCAAATTGGATGCATCACTTTCAAGGGAAGGTTTGGTGGAGAGGACCACCATGTTTTGGAGACAAGGAGAGTTGCTTCTTCGGTTTTGGTAACAATCCTTTACTCCCATTTATTTGTTTACATGCTTTTAATATTCATTGTTTATAGCATGTTTTTATTGTCTATGGATTAGTATGTAAATGCCATGTTTATTAGATCCTTGACATACATGTATAGTATTTGAGATACACATGCTTATATGATCCCATACTTAGTGTTCTCACTTATGTTTAAGCTATAATGTACATCATGAATCTAATACATGTGAATTTACATAGTAGTCATGTTTTAGGTTTATCATGATGATTTTCATATTTGTTTTGATGCTTCTTGTTAAGATTACTTGTTTAGATGTTAGTTTTCATTAAGACTAGGAATTATACTTGTACATATAGTGGGCCACAAATAAATCTATATATGTTTGGGCTTGAATGCATATTTGTACCCATTAGATGTGCTAGTATAGTCTAGTTTTGATGATTCATACATATTAAACTTGTATTCTCATTTTTTGAATTTACTTTATGATTGTGTATTTCACTTCATGTATATGTTTGTATTGCCAAACCTTAAGATATACATGTATACCCCTTGAGTCATTTGCCTTTCATGCAAATCTATATTATGGACTCAATTGTGTTTAGGGATATGTATGTATACTTATTGTGTTGACAATTCATACATATACCTTGAAATGAAATTTATTTTTGTGAAGATTTAGCTTTTCTTGATTTTGTGTTTAATTGTTTAACTTCATGTATATGTCTTTCTTGTCCAAACTATTAGATATACATGTTTATCCTTTTGAGCCACGTGCCTTAATGCATATATAAATAGTGGACTCGTTGTGTTTTGGATATGTATGTATATTTTAATTTGTACTTGACATACATATGCCATGAAGATTAAATAAGGAGTTTTATATGATTTTTCATGTTTTTGATGGAATTATGTTTTAAGGAATAATTGAGCTTAATGAAATATTTTTCATGATTATGACCTTCACATATTATTTGTACACTCATATCTATTGCTCATGTTTTGTTTCTCATGAGGTATGCTTTATTGGTTAGAGTGATGATTATCATGTGAATTTCATTTTTGTTTTATTCCTTACTTGAAGGATTTCGTGCTAGTTAACAAGTTTTCCATTTAACTAGTTACGGTGTACTTCATTTTGGTAGTGATTTTCAAACAAAACTACATTTTCAAATCTATCTTTGAAAACCCTACCATCAAAGGGCGGTAGGATGGGAGATCATGTTCATGTATGCCCTAAATTGAATATCTTTAAAACTTGAATTATGATTGGGTGGTAGAGAATATGATGTATACACATGAACTTATTGTTATGTCAATTGGTATCATTGAACTCTTTCAATTGGTATCATTTTGATCTTCTTGTATACTCATATATGTTTTGTATGTATGTATGCTTTAAATTCCTAGTATATCAATTTCTATTGGTATCTAATTTTTATACATATATATGTTTGTGTTTATGCTAGTGCTTGAGTTTCAATTTTGTTTAAATTGATTACTTTTAAATTGTTATCAAGACTATGCATGACTTTAGCTTGTATTTCATAAAGGGGGAGAAAATATGATTTTGTATTTCAATTGGTATTTGTACTCCCACACTTTATGATTAAAAGTTGTTATTTTAAACATATGGTATCAACATCAAATTATATGTTTTAAAATGAACAATATTTACAATTGGAATCATATTTAAGAAATTCAAAATTTGTTTTGGTTTCAAGATTCATGTTTAAGAATTCAAGACTTATGTTTAATTACAATTGGTATTTTCAAAATTTTGTTTAAAGAAAATATTCAAAGTTTTGATTTGTATTTCCTATATGCAAGGAGAGCTTAACATCACTCTTACATATAGATTCATGTTGAGTATATTATAAATTGAGGAGCTTGACAACTCTTCTTTATATGATATACGTGTGTAGGGGGAGCTTCACATCTCCTCTTATGCATTACATAATATGTGTTATGTGAATTGGGGCTTGTCATCCCTTCTTCATGTAATGCATATGTGTAGGGAAGCTAACTTAGCGTCTTCCTCTTCATGAATGTATATAGCATATAACATATATTGATTCTTGTTTATGGGTATCAAGATGCTTCATTGACATATTTTTAATTGATATCATGTTTGTAGTCACCCCTTATTGATTTTGTTTTTTGTTTTAGACAAAAAGGGGGAGAACATTGTTTGCATTGTTTTGTTTGACATAAAGGGGAAGAAAGATTTTTACCCCTCGTTTTATTTATGGTTTTGATTACCCCTTTGTTGATGATTGACAAAAAGGGGGAGAAGAATTTGAGTTTTGTTTTCATATATGCATGATTGTGTTTTTGCATATACCAAGTTCATGCATAGGGATAAATAATAAGATATGATGCATGCTTTTGGTTAGTATTCATGTGCTTTCATTGCATATCTATTATGTTTATTGTTATGCATGAGTTAAGGGGGAGCTTCCTTGAAGCTTATCTTTAATCCATGCATATATAACTCCATGAGTTTTGTCATCATCAAAAAGGGGGAGATTGTTGGCCCAATGGCCTTCCACTCTAGTTTTGATGATGATCAACACTCATGTAGTTATGTTTACTAATATTCTTGTGTTTCTAAGTTTCAGATCATTAACAGGATATTAGTTGGTGATTAGCGTCAACAAGATGATTAGAAGCTTATCATGGTGATTCCGGTGCCAAAGCTTAAAGATCATACCTTTGCACTTGGAGAATCACGGAGTTTTGGAGCAAGTCTACTTGAAGATGAAGATCGTCAAGAAGACTTAGGTATCCTAGTTTAGATAGAGTTTTAGATCCATTTGTAAAGCTTAGTTTAGTTGATATGCTCAAGTGCACAAAACACACACGTTTCATGATTTGATGTTTGGTTTTTATGAATAGTTGATCAAAACAAGTTTTCATGATTTATATGTATAGTAGATGTTTTCTATTTATACATACATGCTTAACTTATAGACAAACTTATTTTGATATCCCTATTCATGTTTTGGAAAAATCAAATTTGATAAAAATACAAGTTTTGTTTTTGATAAAATTTGCAAGACACAAAAATAAATTGATATGTTGATATATTGTCTTGAAATTTTTATCACAGGTGTATGTTTTAATATAAAATGATAAAACAAATTTTGTGAATTTTTTAGAAGTGTTAAAAGATTTTTAGAAAATATTTTACACTGTTTTTCTGACCCTGCACTGTGCCTGCCAGGCCAGTTCGGTCGACCGGACCGGTCGACCGCACCAAGTGGCCAGTCGACCGGGTCGGTCGACCGATGTGCACAATCGTGCACGCTGGCGACACATGTAGTCGGTCGACTGGACCGGTCGACCGAGTTGAGAGCACTGCTCTCGGGAATTTTCGGTCGACCGGACCGGTCGACCGCTGCTGCCCAACGGTCACATTTTTGACCGTTGGCGGTCGACCGGGCCGGTCGACCGGCAGTTGGTCAGACTGCCACATCAGCCTAACGGCTAGTTTTTCCTAGGGGCTATATAAACCCCATCTCTTTGGGGATTTTGGCCAAGTTTTTCAGAAGAAAAATACCAGTTTTCTGAAGTGTTTAAAAGAGTTTTAAAAGAGTTTTAAGTGCTAACAAGATTTATTCTTTGTGTTTTTGGGTTTTGGAAAAATCAAAGAAATTGGAATTTGGGATTTTTGTATTGGCTTTCATTCTTTATCTTTTACAAGAAATTTCCCAAGTGTTTTCTTTGAGTTCTTGTTTTCCAAAACACATAGTTTCCACACTTGAGCTATCATACTATCCTAAACTATTAGGATCTTGTTTTTGTGGAAAAAGAAAGAAAGAGAGAGTTTTGAGGTTGTTGTTTGTAACCTCTAAGTTGTACACCCTTATTCTTGTTGTATCCCTCTTCGGTAGAGGTGATCGGGTGATTGGTTTGTGAGCCTCTTAGGTAGAGGTGTTTGTTGTAGTTGGCTACGGGCCGTATCCCTCTTCAGTAGAGGTGGATTGTGGTTGTATAGCCTCGGTGGCTTTGTAAGGTTGAGAGAGGAGTTTGGTACTCCTATAGTGGATTGGGAAATCCTACACGGTGGTGTAGGCGGGGATGTAGAGCAAGGTGCTCGAACCTCGAAACAAATTTGTGTGTTTGCGTTTGATCCTATTGTCTCTCAACTCTACTCTCCTTAATTTGTGCAATCATCATTCATTTCATACAAGCATCATTCATTTCATACTTATTATATATTTGCTTGTGTTGCCTTGCATCTTATTCATATTGCCATATCATATATTGCTTGTGTTATGCCTTGCATCTCTTATTGATATATCCTTGATTGCTTGGCTTGATTGTGTGTGCACATTGCTAGGATTGCTTGTGTGTGTGTGCCTAATTTGTACTCATCCAACAAGAGCTTCACATAGCACCTCAACCCATTTCAAGGGGAATCAAGAGGAGTTAGTCCAGAGCCTCGCAAGGGGAATTCGGCTACACTTGTTGTATTGTATCAAGTTTGTGCAACATTTGCATTAGCTTCCGCATTTAGCGCACTTAGTTTGCATTTAGTTTCTTAGATTAGCAATTACACCTATTCACCCCCCTCTAGGTGTTTTTCACAAAGAGCCGTTGGCTCTCGGTCGACCGACCCAAAAAAAGAGGAAACACAGTTTCCTTCTTCCGGTCGACCGGTCCGGTCGACCGAAACAAACTGAGAGCAATTTGCTCTCCGTCGGTCGACCGGTCCGGTCGACCGACAGACATGCACGAACAGTGCATGTCCAGACATATCGCCGGTCGACCGGGCCGGTCGGCCGGAGTTGCCTGAAACAGAAAACTGGGCTGGTTTTTTTTTTTTGAGTTAGAAAAATTTTGAGAAATATTTTAAAAATACATATAGCTAAGTATTATGCAGAAAATAGTTTATACACATGTTTTATACAAGATTTTCAAGATATAAAGCTTTTGGTACATGTTTATATAAACTAGGCATAAAACTTAGAAATAACCTTTTTAAAACATAGGAAATATATGAAACAAATGTGTGTGCAAATCCTAGAGCCAAATTTCATATACTCAAACTTTAACATTCTATTTCTTACAATGATTCTAAGACTTCAAGATCTTCAATAGGCTTCTTCATATGATCTTCAACACTTGTTCCTTGAGCCCAATTGGAGTTGACTTGAGTCCAAATCCTTGTATTTGTGAGAGAAGACTTCTAGAATGAATAGAAATCTGAAACACACTTAAACAACAAATGTTATTAGTACAAATAACTAATATGTTTTGTAATCATCAAAATACACTAATCATGGGTGATTGTAACCTTGGGCCAACAAGATTAGGTTAGATAAGGTAGAAACTTCTAAATTACTACAATTAATTTTGCATGTGGGCTTGTGGGATTCTTGGGCTTTTAGGCTTCACTTGTGCTTTATTTCTTTATTTTGTTAGTTACTCAAGGCCTGCACACATTAAACAATAAAACATTAGTACCAGTGCTTAATAAAAGAATAAATAGGGAAATGTGATGGTAAATGTGATGATAAATATGCACTTTTTACTACCTATCAACAGCCTATTTCAGAAATTGTGGATCTTCCAGAAACCCACCGGTGACCTCTCTAATACGACCTAATAAAAGAATGATTGAGTGAATGATCTTATTTAAAAAATTATTCCCACCCAATTTCTAATTTTCAAAAAAAAATTACTGAGTATTTTGTTCAACACCTTTGTCCAACAATGAAATGTGATATTGGGAGATGATTGATTTGGACTCAAAGAGAATAGAAACAAAAATCGATAATGACTTGAGAATTTGACTCAAATCAAGTCGAGATTCAAAAGGGAGAGTCGAAATTGGTTCAAAAATAGGATCCAAATCAAAGAATTGATGTTCACACACTTTCCCATCAATAAAGTGTGATCGTAAGATATTGGTGATTCTATTTCATTGTGTACTGGTACATGATTCAATGTTGACTCCGAAATAGAGAAAAAATCTGATAAAGATACCAGAGTCATTGTTAAGTCAAAATTGAAATGGAATTACCAACTTAAGGTTCAGGATCACTTTCATATTCAATTTCAATTTTAGGAAAGGGGTAACTTGCCAAAATGTCAATGTGATTTTCAAAACTTGGAGTTTGGTCAAGTTCAAATAGGTGTGCTGAAATTGAATCTTGATTTCCAAAAAACATGACTCTTGGGTTCAATCGATACAGTTAGGGATATAACGATTCGTCAAAGATTGACAAGAAAGACTTTCCTCATTCTCATTGATCAATTCACCCATTATTGAGCCTAACCTACGGATAGGCCAAGTAACAGAATTTTGAGTCTGAATCATATCTTTCATACTCTTTGCAATTGGTTCTTCTTGAAAAGGTAAGTATGAGAGTTGGTTAAAAAGATAAGTAACAGAATTTTGAGTTTGAATCATGTCTTCTATACTCATTAAATTAAAAGAGAAAAATAGCATCAGAGAAATTATAAAGGCAAACAAAGAAAGCTTAGACTGAAAGGGTGCATGATCTTGATGGAAGAAGACTGAATTTCATTCATGAATCATTGTTTACAACTCTCTAATCTCGCATTACAACCCACAATTCTCTTTTTTCATTATAAACTTTTCAGCCCTTCCGTGTACATTTCTCTTCAGAAAAGCCAGTATTTATAGGCAAAAGGAACATGGGGAGAGCGTGTGAGGATGGGGGAGATAGCACTCCCCCAGATTCAAACACATAGCCATGAAAATGTAGCTTTTATCGCATTTTCACGGCAAGATCCTGGCGTAGGGCCATGATCTGGGAGCATATGTCAGTTGATTCTTCCTCCATTTTTCTATCTTCTTGGATTTTGAATATTTGCTCCATATTTAACGATTTATCTCTTTATCCTCCGCGAAACCGAGAAGGTTTTCTTCTAAACTATTTTTTCTTTGAATTTTGATGATATTATCTTATCTGATATATCTAGTTTTCAGATAAGATGGCTTCTAGAACTTTCAACTTTGAATCGATCCCCTTCCTTTTTATTTTTTGGATTTAATTGGATAAATCATGTCAATCTCTCTCGTTCCTCCTTACCATGCACACCACTATACATGCAAATACATCAAATAGCAAAGTATTATTATAAAATAAATGCAAAAATGAGACACATGTGATATTAAATATGCAACGTACGTGTACGATAAATACGTATGGTTGTAGTGCAGTTCAATTGAGCATTGTTTAGAGTCCTACTTGAGTAGTAGATCATGTGCTGCTTGTTATCAATATGATGTCCTAAGAGAGCGCAAATGACAAAATTTGAAGCATCACACATGATCTCGAACGGCCTTGACCAATCTGAGAAAGAAATGATTGGTGCAAAAATGAGTTCTTTCTTAAGCTGTTTCCAGGCAATAAGACATCCATCATCGAAAGTAAAGGTCATGTTGTTAGGTAATAGGTTAGTCAAGGGTCTAACAGTCTTGATAAAGTCTTTAATAAACCTACAATAGAACCTGGCATGTCCTAAAAAAGATCGGATATCTTTCACACATTTAGGTATGAAAAGCTTAGCTATGACATCTATCTTCATCTTATCCACTTCATTCCCATTCCTAGAGATTTCATGTCGCAAGACAATTTCATGTTTTACTATAAAGTGGCATCTCTCCTAATTTAGTGTCAAGCACTTTCAGCACGTCGGTGGAGGACAAAATTCAAGATGGTGAAGACATTGATTGAATGAATCTCCATAGATAGATAAATTATCCATGAAGATTTCAAGGAACCATTCTATCATGTTAGAGAATAAGCTTAACATGCAACGTTGAAACATTACGGGGGTATTGCACAAGCGAAAAGCATTCAGCGGTAAGCAAAGGTCTCAAATAGACAAGTAAATATTGTCTTCACTTGGTATTTCAGAGCAATTGAAATCTGATTGTACCCCCAGTAACCATCCATGAAATAGTAGTACTCATGGCCAGCTAGTCATTCAAGCATTTGATCGATGAATGAAAGAGAAAAGTGGTCCTTACAAGTAGCAGCATTTTACTTCCTATAGTTAGTTGAAACACGAATCTTGGTGGAGAGTCATATTTGTACTAACTCTTTGTTCTCATTCTCTACCATGGTGAAATCAGACTTTTTCGAATCTGCATGAACTGGGCTGACCCTTTGGCTATCAAAAGTGGGATAAATTATCCCATTATCTAAGAGTTAAAGATTTCAACACTGACATCCTCTTGCATTATAGGTTTAGCCTATGTTGCGGATCCCTCTTTGGTGTTGCCTCTTCATTGAGATGAATACGATGTTGAACTATAACTGGACTTAATCCCTTGATGTCAGATATGTTCCAATCAATAACTTACCTATGTTTCCTAAGAATTGACATAAGGCTCTCTTCTTGACCAACAGTTAGATGGGACGCGATGATGACTGAAAAGGTCTCTTGTCCGCCCAGGTAGGCGTACTTGAGATGCTTGGGCAAGGCTTTTAATGCTAGGGAGGGGGATGACTCAATAGAAGGAGGAGTCAAGTTTGTTGCTCTGGATTTAGTAAAATCAGACTTGATGCCCAATTTACAGTATAATCGACAATCTGATCCTTGTTGAAATCCACAGATTTCAACTCGAACTCACATTCGGCTTCTAGTTCAATTCCTCACTATGCCCACTTGTTAAGTTCTCAATAAGGTTCCCCTCAAAAGTTTGATCATCCATATCTTCGGGTTGTTTTTCTAGATTGAAAACATTGACTTTTTTGGTCATGTCTCCAAAGGATAATCTCATGGATCCATTCTTACAGTTGATGATTGTATTGGAAGTAGTAAGGAACAGACACCCTAGGATGACTAGAGTTTGAGACCTATAATTTGACGCTATCGGGTCTCAAGAATAATGAAATTTACGGGGTAGATAACCTCCCTAACCCGGACATCAGTAATTTCCTCATGGGAACTTCACTGATCGGTCATCAATCGATGGCAACTCCAGTCGGATTTAGCTCGCTCAATCTGAGTTGTTGGTATACTGAAAAAGGAAGCAAGTTGATGCTTGCTTCCAAATCAAGAAGTGCTCGACTGATTTCAATCTGTCCTATTGTGCAAGCAATGGTAGGACAATCTAGATCCTTGTACTTGATAGGGATCGAGCCAGACAATAGCTCACTAATGTTAGTGGTTAGGAAGACTTTCTTGGCATATTAGTTTTTCTCTTCTTAGTGCACATGTCCTTAAGAAATTTGGTATAGAGTGGGACTTGTTGGATTGCATCAAGATGAGACACATTAATCTTTACTTGATTGAACATCTAGTATTTTCTCCATTTGTGCAGCTTGTTTATTATTACTCTTAAACCTACTTGGGAATGAACGATAGGCTTGTGCACCTAATCAGCTGACTTATCTTTTTAAGATCAAAATTGGAGAAAGTGGAACTAGAATAAGTGGATACTTGTGTTGGGTTGTGCTGGATTGGAGTTGATGGCATTGACACATGGTTGTCAACTAGTTTTCTTGATCTTAATGTTTAGGCCACGTTACACTAATTTATCTACTGATCTTGAGCCAAATGGGCATGACTAGAGTTTTTAGGGTTTATCAATGCTGACTAGGTAAAGTCTCTTTGGGCCTTTCAATTAGTGAACTAGCTAGCTGACTCATCTGAATCTCTTACCTAGATATGTCTTGAGTGTGGTTGCTCAACAGTTGTCCCTACTTTGCATGAACGATATTTGAGACTTCATCATAGTTTTCATACTCTTCTCCAAATCAGTTAGTTTCTTTTCAGCTGAAGGGTTTTGGAATGAAGGGTGTGAAAATTGGTTGGTAAAATTCTGTTGATCGTTGGGAGATGAAAAGTAATTGGAAAAGTTTGACCTACGATGGTCATGGTTATTTTGGATCCATGAGAATTTTGGTGATTTCTCAAGCGGGATAGTACATTTGTGAATATGGATTGTTGTGGGGTCTTTAGAAGGCTGCATTCATATGCTCGGGCAACATTTGCTGGCCAAGAAAAATTGGACACTCTTTGAACACATGGTTCATAGCCTGACAGTATGTGCAGCCCGGAGTTGGGACTTGTGTTGGGCTGACTTGGTTCACTGAAGCTGGATCTTTGATTTTTAGGAATTCCTGCCTTCTCATTAGGTTAGTAATTTTAGCCTCGGCAGCGATTGATGACTCAATGGAATGGAGATCTCCTTTTGAAGAGATGGGATTATTATTCCTAGATTTGTCAGGAGCGAGTTCCATTGGATGGTTTTCTCCGCTAAATCCTAAAATAATTCTCACTTGTGATTTTCGTCCTTTCACAAGATCCCCTTGGCACATGGTTTCTAAGAAAGTCTTAGTTTGATAGTTTAAACCATCATAGAGAATTTGGCGCTGCCGCCATTTCTCTATACCGTGATGAGGCCATTGGGCAAGGGGATCTTTGAAATATTCAAAGTGCCTTCAAAAAGGTTAACTCAAGTCTTCCTTAAATTGCATAATGTTCTTCCTAATGAGGGCGGTTTTGTGGATAGGGTAGAATTTCTTTAAGAAGATCTGAACGAAATGACCTCAAGATGTGACAGAATCTGTCGCCAAACAATAAAGTCATTTTTTGGCTAGGTTCTTAAGAAAAAAAAGAAATAAAACATAACCTAACAGCATCATCACCAAGCTGGGGTATTCTCATCATAAGGCATACTTTCTCATATTCTCTTATGAAGAAGTATGCATCCTCGGACTCTAGACCATGAAACTTGGAAGAACATTGATGAAATAAGGCTTACGCTCAAAATTGTTGCCACTAGCTTCAAGAAGCCGAATACAAGATGGAAGGGAAGTTCTAATGGGTAGAACCTATCCTGTAAAGATAATGTTTGTACCATGATCGGATCTAGTTACGATGGTGATATGCTTATGGTTAACCTAGATGTATTGAGTCTCTCGATCACACTTGTATGCACAATATATCACAAATAAGATCACCAAACCATCAGTCAAAGAAAAAGGAAAAAAAATCAACCAAATTTATTCTAAGCTAGACTTAGACCTAGACGACTCATAACTAGTTGACTGTCTAGGAAAGGTATATTGCAGCAGCTTAACCATAAGTTAATTGGCCAAGTAGGCGCAAAACTCAGTGGGAGGTATTCGTGCAAAGCAACATGCCTTAATTATGTCAAACCATTGGTTTTCGAGGATCTTGCCTCTTAATCCCCAGCCTTTGACACCGATTTTACTAGAGTCAAATTCTAACAACTTTCTCCTAAGGTTAATCTCCTAGTGAGTCCGAGATGTCTCTAGGGCCAACGTCTATTCAGATTTTAATTAAACTTAGGTTGTGAGTGTAGTGGAGATGATTTGTAGGCTAAGAAAGTGTAATGACTCCCCACCTTATCTTTTATTGGGTTTTGCCCTTAGTTCATTTTGGTGTGAAGTTTATAAGTAAAAGCATAAAGTAACACTCAAAGCAATAAAATATCACCCAAGAATGTTTCCTAAGCTAGATGCAATGCATACATACCTTGGCTCCAACACTCTTCAACAATAATTTAAATAAAAAATTAGACAAATGCCTAGGATGCAAGTCTAACCTTTTTTTAAACAATTCAAGAATTCAGTTACTGTTGATTTTAAAACAGTGATTAGAATCAATAAAAAAATAGAAACTAACAAAAGAAGAATACTATGTTTGCAATTCCCTATGCGCTGCAAAAAAGATTAGTCAGTAGTCCAATTTCTTTGTCGCGTTTACGTGGCAAAGGCAAAGGAAATGCGGCAGAAACAAGGGCTCTTGTGCTCTGCTTTCTATAGCAGAGGCACGGAGTAGCTATTGTTCTTTTGCAGTGAGTATATATTCCTTGTCCTTTCCTGAACACAGAAATAGAAACAAACTTGTTAAATCATAAAAATATCATTCCCTTCCCAGCAACGATGCCAAAAATTTGTTCGGTTCGCATCGAGTACTTCCAAATATACTACGTAAAGTATAGAAATGAAAGTGAAGAACCGTGTGTGGTGATAGTATTAAAGTGTACCTTGTAGCTTAGAGCTAACGGGTCGTGTTCACGAGGAGGAATGCGATGTAAGCTTTTTGGTACTTTTGTTTCAGAAATCAAGTATTATTTCTGTTTTAGAAGGAAAAAAAGAAAGAAAGAATATAGCTTAGTTGAGAAGTTAGTTTAAGAATTTAGAAAAGGAAAATAAGAAATTTTTCAAAAGAGGATGAATCAGGCTTTAAGAAAAAGTTTTCAAAAGAGGATGAATCAGGCTTTAAGGAAAATCTGAGCAAAGAAAAATAAGTTTTCTATAAGGAAGAGAAATCTAGGCTCACTAATCTACTACTCAACTATTTACTCTTCTCTTGAATGTTTCGTGCCTCAATTGGATCATCGACAAAAATTAAGACTTGAGTTTCAGAAGCATTCAAGCAATGCAAATGAGATTGATTTTGAAAATTTAACTTCTTTTTAAAATCGTTCTTAAATTGAATGTTAAACCATCAAGATGTTCAAGTATGAAATAAAAACAAATTTAAAAATAATTTTCAAAATAAAAGTTAAAAACCAATAACTATCCTCATGTGCCTTCAAGAACACTCACAGAATGCAAGGTTTGAACTAGGCATGCAAATGAATTAATTGGTTTTTATTATAAAATTCAATCAAGAAGAAGAGGGGTAGAGGAGATGGATTAGTGAGCCAGAAAAAGCATTTAGCTACTCATAGTATAACGTAAACAAAGAGAAGAAAATGAATAACGCAAACATATCAAATAAGATCTGGATGATGATTTACATGAGTTGAATCCTTCCTTAATGTCACTTCAATTACAAAATTACAACTTTTCTTTTCACTCTCTCTTTTCTGGACTAAAATAAAACAAATGAAAGAAAATAACATGAACATTACACTTGATTAACAACTAACTAAAAAAATCCTAACCTTAAAATGAAAACTCTAGAACATAGTTCTCTTCTCTGTACCTTCTTCTCTGCTTTGGTTCAAAATTTATAAGAGGAGAAAATGAAGGTTCACCTAGAGGGGGGGTGAATAGGTGAAAACAATTATGACCTAATTAAAACTTTTACACTAAACACCACGTATAACCAAAGAGTGTTGCTGAATTTCCCGTGAAGGGCTCTGGACAAACTCCTCTAGATTCCCCTTGAATGGGTTGAGGTGCCGCGTTGGCTCTCTTGGTTGAATACAAGTGTTAGCAAACAATCCCACGCAAGTATATCAATTTAAGCACACTAGTATATCATGCATATAAAGATAGACAATAAATGAATGCAAGATATAAACAAGTAAGGGGAGAGAGAGAGAGAAGGCAATCGCAAACACAAAGGTATGTTTCGAGGTTCCAGCACACTTGCTCTACATCCCCACCTTCGACACACGAAGGATTTCCACTATGCAAGATCCCAATGGATCTCTCCTCGGTGCCGCAACACCTACAAGCCCTCAGACTCCCTAGTCCCGTACACACGCAAGCTCACTAGCTCGCCGAGGCCGCACCTCAAACACGGAGTTCGCACCCGAACTCGAAACAACGCGGACACACACGTCCGCCTCCTCAAAGTACAAGAAATGATCTCTTGGTGATCTAAACACTTTGATCACCAATAAAAACTCTCACTACAACACTCCTAAGATGAATAGCAATGGATAGCTCAAGTGTTTGTGTGAGAAAAACTAGGAAAGAGATGGTGGAGGAAAACTCAAAGAATTACTTTAAAACTCTCTTGATAAAATCTTCCCTTTTGATTGGAAGTATTTGCTCTCTATTTTGTGGAGAAAAACTTCTAAAAAGAGTGGGAAAAACTGGCTCTAATAACTTCTCCAAATCTTATTAAAAACAGTCCACAAACCCCCAAATATATAGGCTGTCAAAAACTAGCCGTTGGGGCTTTGTCAGAACTGCCGGTCGACCCGTGCGGTCGACTGTCAACGGTCAGAAATCCGACCGTTGGATCCACGGTCGACCGCCTGGGTCAACCGAGCCACTGGAGCAGAGAGTTGAACTCTCTGTCGGTCGACCCGTACGGTCGGCCGAACTTTCCAGAGAGCAGAGCTCTCTGGAGCGGTCGACCCGTACGGTCGGCCGTCCTCCAGTGCACAAAGGCGTGCACATCGGTGCACGTCGGTCGACCGGTCCGGTCGGCCGACTCCAGGATTAGTCGACTATAAAGGTAGTAAGTCGACTTATCCGAAGCCTGAAACAGTTTTCTGGGATTAAAAACATGGTCTTTTTGGTTCAAATAAAATCCCATAAAATACTTAAAAATCTACAAAAATAGTTTAACCAATATACTTTGATATACAAACATGCTTGCACAAAATCAAGGCATGTTATAAAAGATTGGACTATTTTTGTAACTTGAAAATATTTGGCTCAAGATAAAAACTGTATTTTCCAAAACATGTTTTCTAAACTTTATTTTTCCAAAACATCTTCAAATACAAAAACAAGATATTATAATTCATTTTAAGGCATAGTGGGTATGGATATGATCCACTACACAATCAAGATGAAATATCTAAGTTTTTGACATTAAGCTCTAAACATGGTTTTGGTTTAAAGATATGTATATAAGAAATACCAAAAACGAAATAGTATTTTTCCAAAATGAAAGTCTTTTCTAAACTGAAAATTCTTTTATGAAAAGACAACTAAATCAAGAGTGTGTGTGTGTGTGTGAAAATGTACTTGAGCAATCCACCAACTACTCTATCCTTTACATTTTATCTAAAACAAAAATAAAAATACCTAGACACAAGTCTTCATCTTCTTGAAGTCTTCCCTTGAAGGCTTCTCATCTTCTTGACTTGGTCCAAGCTTGATCCAAAAGCTCCTTGGATCACACCGTGCTAGCTCTAAATCTTGACATTTTATCCTTTGTTGAGCTATGCACCTACTAAGATCTTGATAATGAATCTGTCACTAATTAAACACAAGATCATTAGTAATCATAACTTCATGAGTTGATCATCATCAAAACTAGGGTGATAGGCCTTTGGGCCAACAATCTCCCCCTTTTTGATGATGACAAAACACATGAAGTTATATATGCATGGATTAAAGTAAAGCTTCAAAGAAGCTCCCCCTTAACTCATGCATAGACATAAATAATAATATATGACAATGAAGCTCATCAACATGTATGCATGTTTTCATTGCTTAAGGGGGAGAAAAATTTGTTTGATTTGATTTTATTTTGAACCCTTTGTTGATGATTGACAAAAAGGGGGAGAAGTATTTGAGTTTATATGCATGTTTTCATTGCTTAAGGGGGAGAAGTATTTGTCTTCCTTGAATGTTATGCATATATGTTTTGTTTTGCAAATAGGAGAAAAAGATTTATTTTGTTTTATCTCCATTCATTTTTATTTCTAGCAAAATTTTGTTTTGACAAGTTGCATTCTTTAAATTTTGCTAAAAATAAAAATGAATGGAGATAAAACAAAATAAATCTTTTTCTCCTATTTGCAAAACAAAACATATATGCATAACATTCAAGGAAGACAAATAATTCTCCCCCTTAAGCAATGAAAACATGCATATAAACTCAAATACTTCTACCCCTTTTTGTCAATCATCAACAAAGGGTTCAAAGTAAAACAAATCAAACAAATTTTTCTCCCCCTTTTTGTCAAAAACAAAGAGATCAAGAAGGGGTAATACAAATCAATCAATAAAGATTTATATGCGATATACATTCATGAAGAGGAAGACGCTAAGTTAGCTTCCCTACACATATACATTACATGAAAGAGGGATGACAAGCCCTAATTCACATAACGCATATTATGTAATGCATAAGAGGAGATGTGAAGCTCCCCTACACACGTATATCATATAAAGATGAGTTGTCAAGCTCCTCAATTTATAATGTACTCAACATGAATCTATATGTAAGAGAGATGTTAAGCTCTCCTTGCATATAGGAAATACATATCAAAACATTTTGAATTTTTCTAATTTTTCTTAAAAAAAATTTTAAAGGTATTAGAGCTCTTGTAAAGCAAACAAATTTTTAAGATACCAAATTGAAAATAATCATTATTATAAAACATATTGATACCAATTGAAATTTAACAAATATGAAGTTGAAGCATTTTGATATCAATGGTAAACATAATGATCCAAAATTTTTATTTTTCATCATAAACTTTGTGCTTTTAAAAATGTGAACCAATTGAAAGTTAAACACATGAAAATCATATATATGTATGAAATGAGTATACCAAATGACATTGATACATATATATAAGAAAACAAAGTATGAGTATATACAAAAATTATCAATTTAGATACCAATTGAAAGAGTCCAATGATACCAATTGACATAACAAATAGGATCAAGTGTATATCTCATATAACTACCACCCTACATATGCTCAAGATAGAAGATTTTCAATGAAGCATACAAGGCATAATTGCCCATCCATCCTCCCATAGATGGTAGGGGTTTTCAAAAATAGATTTGAAAAATAAGCTTTGTTTGAAAAACTCTACCAAATGAAGAACAATTAACTAGTTAAAATAATTTTTTGAAAAACTAGTTAAAGATTCTTCAAAAAAAAACATGAAATCAAAGCATATGTATTTCATGAATCATACCAAATACACAAATATGACACTCAAGATCTATAAAGCTCATAAAAAGATGTTCATGAAACAAGGTCATGATAAAATGAATAAAATGTGAGTGTACAAGAGTCATGTAAATAGCATTTTCATGAAAATAGACATTGAAGCTCAAAAGTGATCATGTATCAAATTTTTACAAAAACATGAAAAATCATTTTTCAATAAAACAAATAAACTTCTAGGTATATGTATGATTTATCCAATCCTAACAATACACATACATATCCCAAACATAAAAGAGTCTATCAAATGTATTTGCATGAAGGCAAGAGACTCACGGGTATACATGTATATTTATAAAATTTGAATACAAAATACATATACATGAAGTAAAAACATGAAAATTGACAAAACATGTATAAATGAAAGAATCATCAAAACTAGCCTATACATGTGCATAAAGTGAGTACAAATGAGCATGAAGTGCAAGCATATATAAATCAAATGTAACTCACTATTTGTACATGTATACATTCAAGTTTTGATAAAAACTACATCTAAGCATGTTTTTACCACATGAAGCACAAAACCTAAAACATGAACATGCTATATGATTTCACAAATGAATAAGCATGTACATAAATAAAATGGGAGTTTAGAGATTGTTACCAACTCCAAAGCTCCAATCATGGTGGTTGACCCACCAAAACTCCTTGATAGCGGTGCTCCAAATATGTGTCCTTATAGTTCAAGTGCACCCACCATCAAGGCACCGATCCTCTCACGTTTTGTGAGAGCCCTCACCTACATCAAAAGCAAATGATGGGGGTTTTGGTACCCATATTTTCTTGGGTCCACAGGGGTTAGCATTTAATGGAACCCAACAATTTTTCTTAGCAAAATTTAAAGCATATATCTTATCATAACAAAATTTTGCTAAATGGCCTTTGCGGCCACAATGTGTACATTTGTACACCTTAGGATGCTTATGTGAATGTTTGTGATCGTGTTGTGCAACATAATCAAATGCATGATGATGTGCATGAACATGTGGAGTTTGTTTCTTTGCAAACAAAGACTCCAATTTAGAATGGTTGAATGCACACGAGCTCAAGGTTGAGCTCAAACAATTAATTTTATTTTTCAAAAGACTAATCTCACTATCATCAATGGTGGCATGTAAAGACATGTGAGATAAAGAGTCATTTTTCTTCTCTTTAAAAACTTTTTCTTTTTCAATTTTCTTTTCAAAGAGTTGTTTTCTTGAAAAACAATTTCCTTTTGAGTTTCCACCAAAATAATTTTATCTTTCAAAATCATGTTCCCTTCACAAAGATCATTTAATTTAGACATAAGGGAAACGTTTTCATTTTTCAAATCTTTATTTTCTTTTTCTAAACTTGCAATGTTAGATTTAAAAGAATCTTGTTCTATATGCATGCAATCAACTTTCTTTTTCAAATTTTTATTTTCCTTTTTAATCATGTCATATTTCTCAAGCAATAGTTGACAAAAAGTAGAAAGCTTTTCATATGACATGTTAACATCCTCATCCTCGGATTCGGTAGTTACCTCAAGGGGGTTATCCCCTTGGACCATATAGCACACATTGGAGGTGTCGCTTCCAACGTCCGAATCGCTCCAGGCATAATATAGATCCTTTTCGCCAAGGGAGGTGAGGGTATTCCAAACTAAAAAAGCCGAATCAAAGTTAGAAACTCTAGATAAATAAACATCATTTAGGGTAGACTTTAAAGCATTAAGGGCTTTTGCATTAGCCTCAATATTCTTACCATATAAACAATAATCATTATTAGTGATGGCAAGATAAACATGATAACCTAGGGCTTTGAGGTACAAGGACATCTTCACCTTCCATATATGGATGTTAAGAATGTCAAACATGGGTGGTGACATGAAGTCCAAGGTGTGTGTACAAAATATTATGATTAGCCTTAAAAAAAGAGGATCTTTTACTCTAGGTTGTTAGACCAAATCAGAATACCAAGCTCTGCTACCAATTGAAGGTTCACCTAGAGGGGGGGTGAATAGGTGAAGGCTAATCTAATGGTCACTTAATGCCTAATAATGCGAATAATGCGGAAGCTAAAAATAATTATGACCTAATTAAAACTTTTACACTAAACACCACGTATAACCAAAGAGTGTTGCCGAATTCCCCGTGAAGGGCTCTGGACAAACTCCTCTAGATTACCCTTGAATGAGTTGAGGTGCCGCGTTGGCTCTCTTGGTTGAATACAAGTGTTAGCAAACAATCCCACGCAAGTATATCAATTTAAGCACACTAGTATATCATGCATATAAAGATAGACAATAAATGAATGCAAGATATAAACAAGTAAGGGGAGAGAGAGAGAGAGAGAAGGCAATCGCAAACACAAAGGTATGTTTCGAGGTTCGAGCACACTTGCTCTACATCCCCGCCTTCGACACACGAAGGATTTCCACTATGCAAGATCCCAATGGATCTCTCCTCGGTGCCGCAACACCTACAAGCCCTCGGACTCCCTAGTCCCGTACACACGCAAGCTCACTAGCTCGCCGAGGCCGAACCTCAAACACGGAGTTCGCACCCGAACTCGAAACAACGCGGACACACACGTCCGCCTCCTCAAAGTACAAGAAATGATCTCTTGGTGATCTAAACACTTTGATCACCAATAAAAGCTCTCACTACAACACTCCTAAGATGAATAGCAATGGATAGCTCAAGTGTTTGTGTGAGAAAAACTAGGAAAGAGATGGTGGAGGAAAACTCAAAGAATCACTTTAAAACTCTCTTGATAAAATCTTCCCTTTTGATTGGAAGTATTTGCTCTCTATTTTGTGGAGAAAAACTTCTAAAAAGAGTGGGAAAAACTGGCTCTAATAACTTCTCCAAATCTTATTGAAAACAGTCCACAAACCCCCAAATATATAGGCTGTCAAAAACTAGCCGTTGGGGCTTTATCAGAACTGCCGGTCAACCCGTGCGGTCGACCGCCAACGGTCAGAAATCCGACCGTTGGAACCACGGTCGACCGCCTGGGTCGACCGAGCCACTGGAGCAGAGAGTTGTACTCTCTGTCGGTCGACCCGTACGGTCGGCCGAACTTTCCAGAGAGCAGAGCTCTCTGGAGCGGTCGACCCGTACGGTCGGCCGTCCTCCAGTGCACAAAGGCGTGCACATCTGTGCACGTCGGTCGACCGGTCCGGTCGACCGACTCCAGGATTAGTTGACTATAAAGGTAGTAAGTCGACTTATCCGAAGCCTGAAATAGTTTTCTGGGATTAAAAACATGGTCTTTTTGGTTCAAATAAAATCCCATAAAATACTTAAAAATCTACAAAAATAGTTTAACCAATATACTTTGATATACAAACATGCTTGCACAAAATCAAGGCATGTTATAAAAGATTGAACTATTTTTGTAACTTGAAAATATTTGGCTCAAGATAAAAACTGTATTTTCCAAAACATGTTTTCTAAACTTTGTTTTTCCAAAACATCTTCAAATACAAAAACAAGATATTATAATTCATTTTAAGGCATAGTGTGTATGGATATGATCCACTGCACAATCAAGATGAAATATCTAAGTTTTTGACATTAAGCTCTAAACATGGTTTTGGTTTAAAGATATGTATATGAGAAATACCAAAAACGAAATAGTATTTTTCCAAAATGAAAGTCTTTTCTAAACTGAAAATTCTTTTATGAAAAGACAACTAAATCAAGAGTGTGTGTGTGTGTGTGTGAAAATATACTTGAGCAATCCACCAACTACTCTATCCTTTACATTTTATCTAAAACAAAAACAAAATCTTATACCTAGACACAAGTCTTCATCTTCTTGAAGTCTTCCCTTGAAGGCTTCTCATCTTCTTGACTTGGTCCAAGCTTGATCCAAAAGCTCCTTGGATCACACAGTGCTAGCTCCAAATCTTGACATTTTATCCTTTGTTGAGCTACGCACCTACTAAGATCTTGATAATGAATCTGTCACTAATTAAACACAAGATCATTAGTAATCATAACTTCATGAGTTGATCATCATCAAAACTAGGGTGATAGACCTTTGGGCCAACAGAAAAGTGGTAAAAGAGTGTGGAGATGAGGATGAAAACGCTGATCGAATGGCCAGGAAACGCGGTATTTTTTTGGCCATTGGATCAACACTGAGCGCGAGATCCCCCTTGTTCAATTGTCTTCAGTTCTTCTGATAAGATTATATCTAAGTCTCTTAGCTCTTCAGAATATCCTCGTTAATCTTAAACTAGAGAATCTTATTCTTAAAAATCTGAACTATTTAGGCTATGTCGGGCTTTTTCTTCTCTTTCTCCATCATTTACAGCATGCAAACCATTAGATACTAGAAAAGTTAAATAGTAGAGTCTAAATAAAAATAACTATGAAAATGTGACATAAAATTTGCAGTATATGTTAATGATTAGGAACCTCTTAAGTGAAGAGATCTAAGATTGATTTGCTCCATTCTCAATATGAGAAATTTTATATGAATGAGAATGAAACTATAAATGAAATACTTACTCGTTTTACTAAGATTACTAATATACTTTCTTTAGGTGTCAAAATCGATAATGATCAAAAGGTGAGGAAAGATACCCGGGCTCTTCCCAAATCTTGGAAAGTTCAGGTACTACATTGAAGGATCTTTGGTTGAAAAGTAAAAGATCAATGAGAATTACCGTCTAGATTTGGGCTAACGGGTTGTGTCCACGAGGAGGAGTGCGATAGAAGCTTTTAGATGAATTGTTAAATAACAAAGAATGGTGTTGGTGTTTTTCTTTCTTTTTTTTAATATTGAAAAAGAGAATGGAGAGAAGGGAAGTGATTTAAGGAAAATTTAAAAATTGAAAAAGCTTTGGAGAAGATGATCTTTTAGAAAATAATTTGAGAGTGATTTGGCTGTGATTTAAATTATGGAAAGGATTCGGGCTCACTAATCTTCTACTCAACTACTTACTTATCTCAAAAATATTTTGGTGCATCACTTTTATCATAATTAAAAACCTTTAGTTTCTTTTAATGTTCAAGCAAAACAAATAAGATGGTTTAGTTTTAATCTTAAGACCTTTCTTAACACATCATTAAAAATAGAATGTTAAACCATCAAGCGTGAAGAAGCAAGTATGGAATAAAAACAGTTTAAAAATATTTGTGCTTTGAAAGTCCAAAAAAAAAGACATCCTCATGTGCTTTCAAGAATAAAGTTTAACTTAGGCATTATTCTGATTCAAAAGAGTTGCTTTCATAAAAATCAATCAAGAGAAAGGAGGTAGAAGAGATTGATTAGTGAGCCCAGAAAATGGTTTAATTACTCATGATAAAAATAAAGCAAACAAGAGAATGAAAATAAAACATAAACATACCAAATTGAGTCGAGCTGAATAAGCAAGTTGAATCTCCTTTGATTGTCACTTCAAGGATGAATTACACACTTAGTTTCACTCTTCTCTCTTTGCTGGTCTAAATTAAAAAGTAAATATGAGATATACAGTTTCTCAGAACTATCTAACAATACTCCTAAAATCCTAAAAATGAATAAGAATTCTAATTCTAGTCTTCGCTCATTTTTCAGTGCAAAACCTGCCTTTTATAGGCAAAAACCCAGAGGGGAGAGGAGTGAGGAGATAAGGACGCTTCCCTTATCTCCACCAAACGGCCGCAGATCCGCGGCTCTGATCGTAAATTCGCGGCGAGGATGTGGCCAGATGGCCACATCCAAGCGGGGATCTGGATAGCGTGTCATTTTTTCCCCTTTTGTCTGACTGGATTTACTGTTTGTCTCTGATTCTGATCTGATCTCCGGTGATTCTTAAGCTAACTGATTTGGATTCTTATAAAACCAAATTAACTGGTTTCCAACCTCCCTAATTTTTCATGATCTGTCCTGATTTTCTGATTTCGAATTAATTCTGAATTAAATCAGAATTTGATGGGCTTTTGGGCTCGTTTCTTTTATCATTCCTTTAGCAACGGGCCTGCATTTTATAAAAGAAAAATAAGACTTATTAATATGATTTATAGATAATAAACATGGTAATGTGATAATATATATACAATATATGTGACCGATCAGTCTTAATGACAAGGAAGAGATGAATTTTCTTGGGTTCATAGGGAACCTCAAAACACATGAGATGGTGCGGAAAGTAAGAGTAAAAAAAGAGCCACAAAAGAAGAAGAGTGTTGCCTTCAAAATAACACCATCTATTCTGGAGGACAAAGATACCATGGATGAAGATGAAGAAGACGAATTTGCTATGCTCATGAGAAAGGTGGGCAGGATGTTCTACAAATAAGGGAAGATGAGCAGCCACAAAAGATCCAAATGGCAATAAAAAGGTGAAAGAAAGAAAAAAGAAATTGGTCCTGACTATAACTATAAAATGCCAAGACACTTGATTTCGACTGTCCATATCTCTAAGCGGTCACTTCAAGAAAAATGCCAAAGAACAAAGTGATGATAGTTCATGAGATGATGACTTGGAGAGCGATTCAAGAGAAGATGTGGACGTTGCCAATGTTTGCTTCATAGCTCATGGGGATGACCCCATAAGGTACCATTCAAGCCCACTTTAGATGACAGTGATTTAACTATGAATGAACTTGCAAATTTCTTTGAAGAACTTCAAGAAAGATATGAGTTATTAAAGGTTCAAAATAAGAAATTTAAAAACAAAAATGATGTTTTGATTAACAAGATTAATGAGATTTCTAAAGAAAGGGATTTTTATCTATTTCTCATAAAAATGTTCAAAAGGATTTTGACAATTATAAGATTGCTCGCAAAGCTAAATTTTCTAGTGTTGATAAAAATAAGTTTTCTAATATTAAAAAAAGAATTGATGCTTTGAGTAACACTTTAAAGAAATATGACGTTGATAAGGCTACGTTAGAGTCAATGTTTTTAAAGAAATAAGCTCCTAAGAAACATGCATCTCACTCTCATCGTGCTCACAAAGCACATCATAATACTTATCATGCATCTACGTATGCTACAGTGTACACTTTTACTCATTATGGTCAAAAAGGTCATTTGGCTAGATTTTGTTTTGATAAGTTTAATATTGCAAACAAACATATTTGGGTTCGTAAAAGTTCTAACCCAAAGAACCCAAGAAGATCTAGGTTTCAAAAGCACACCCGTTTCACTTGATGCATATGTATCCTCTCTCAAGATATAAGAGAGTTGGTTCATAGATGGCGAATTTATTTTTGAGATCAAAACGATAAAACTAATTTGACGCATCACAATCAAGGAGTTAAAGTGAAAAGACTACTTTTGGTTTGGAGAAATTCAGTTGACTTTATGGGTATCAGTAACTATCTCTATTCTTCACTTCAGTTTAAATATGTTTTGATTTGTTTATAAACATGTGTTGTTTAGAATATACATGTATGCTCTAAGTTTAATGAAATTTAAATATATTCTGAAAATTGTCTCATATTGCTTGCAAAATCTTGTTGGTGGACATGTTTGATTAATTAAGCTTATTGTTTCCTCTAATCTTGATTATGAATGAATGTATGTTTTTATATTAGTTTTCTTGATTTGAATTTTCGTTTTTTTTTGTTGAGAAAGTTTGGAAAAGAATATTAGAAGAGTTTTGATGATTTTATTTTAGTACAAAATAATTTTTTTCAAATCTTAAAATAGTTATTTTTACTTATAAACTATTAATCATATTTTTAAATATTTATTAAATAAAATATTATATACAAAATTATTTTGGCAAAATTTGTTTCCTGTAGACAGATATGACTCACTATCAACAGACTAAAATCAACAGAGAGTTGATCTCACACAGTTGTCGACAGTCACTTGGGCATGTCGACAGACTAAGATCAACAGAGGCATGATCTCAGTTATCGTTGTCGACAGCCACTCGAGACTATCAATAGGTTAAGAACAGTTGTGGGTCCACTCCTTTGAAACCCAATTTTACCCACTCCTCTTCATCTCTTTCGACTACATACCCCTCTCCTTCAGTCGCCTCTTCCTTTTTCCCTCAAAACTAACTTTCTACTCTAAAACATATCCACCTCTCAAAATTTTTTCTTCCAAAAGATTTTTTCACAAAACTGGAGTGTAATCTTTGTTGGATCTGAAGCTTTTCTCTAGAATTGTTGGGTATTCTCACCAAAACCTAGAGCTTCTTCCATTTGGGTAAAAATCCTATTTTTACTCTTAATTTCAGTTCTTTCCTTTATTTTATCATGTCTAGTAAGCGGTCTATGCCTCATTTTGGTGGATCTTCCCCCTCCAAGAGATCCCAACTTCATGACCTTTTTATTTCTGCAAAAAACAAACAATTATATTTAATGAAACTAACTCCAACAAGTACATCATTACTGGTAGAAGTATTCAGTTTTGTGATTTTGAAGAATACAGTTTAGAAAATATCTTTAATCAAATAGGATGGACTAATTCGTTGAAATAGATGAAATCTTACCCAAATGTGATTTGGATCTTTTAGTCCAATCTCTGCTAATAGACTTGTGCTCAAAAGTCGTGTTGGTGGCAAGAATGTTCAATCTCTTGTGAAGAACTTGTCCATATTCTTGATCTACCCTTTGAAAGATTTGACCTTACCAAAACTATCTTGAAAATTATCTCTTCCTCCGAGTCAATCTATTGAACATGCCTCTACCCTAATTCATGGTGACAACAATCTTGGTTTGAAGGCCAACGAATATGTTGTTCGCTTCACTCATTTGTGTCATGTTCTACCTAAAATTATCATGCATAACATCGTGCCCAAAGCCGGTGAGTTTGGTAGAGCTAAAGGATGCATTCCAATTCTCATGTATTGTATTCTCACTTCTCAAGGAGTAAATCTTCCACTTATGCTTTTTAACAACATGACTGTGGATAACAGTGCTCATCATAGTCTTCCTCTTGGCATGGTCCTTTCTCGTCTCTTTAGTCATTGGCAAGTTGATGTACAAGGGGAACTATTCCAACCTTCACCAGAGCTCCTTGGTTAAGCATTTCTTAATAAGAAGATGAGTCATCTTTCTAAGTGTCCTATCTTTTAAAGTGTCCTCCTACCTAATCTTCTACTCAAGTTGAACAATCTATTCCTACAACTCATGTGCCTCCTCCTCCTCCTCCAGCTGAATCTTTTTCTGATCCATATTCTCTAATTTTAGAGAAATTGGAATCCATATACCTTGCTCAGTCCAAATTTCAAGAAGCATATTAATTAATGCTTCTCATTTTGATGATGCCAAAAGATACAATAAGATGCACTTCTCTCATATTTAGCAACATTTTGAATATGAGATTTCACGTCCCACAGAGTTCATTCATCCTCTTCCACCCATTGGACCTCCCTTTGCAGTCTAGGGTGCTCTTCCTCAACTAGTTATTTTGAGCCTTGTGCTTCTTCACAGCCTGCTGGAAATGATAAAGATGATTGTGGTGATGAAGAAGATGAAGATGACAACATCGAAGATGAGTACCGCTTGTTTAGAAAATGAAGACTTGTTTTCTTCCTTCTTGGTCTATGACAAAAGGGGGGAGAATATTTAGGAGTTAGAGTTATTGAGCTTGTTTTAGTTGTGAACCTTCTCAATTATTATTTGAAGTTTGTGAACCTTTGTAATAACTCTTTGGTATGTCATGTCTTGGAATATTTTGCACTTGGTTTGAAATACTTGGTTTGAAATATTATCTAGTAGCTTGATTTTCAACTCAATACATTGTCTTTGATTTATTGAGCTTGTGTTATATTAAGCATGTTTTTATAAATTTCAATATATCTTGGGTATACACTTTTTGAATATGCTTATAATTTTATATTTTTGATTCATGCACAATTCTTGGGAGAACTTTCTTACAAGCTACTCCTAATAACTCATGAATTTTATCATCATCAAAAAAAGGGGAGATTGTTGACCCAAAAGATCATCACTCTTTATTTTGATGATTTAAAAACTCATGTAGTTTGGTGGTACTAATAAAGTTCAAGTTTCTTAAATACACTTTTTTTTTCCAAGAGTGAGATGTTTAGCTTCAAAAGGAGAATTAGCACAAGAAGACAAATTTGGAAAAGTCCATTTGAAGATTTTATATATGGATCTACTCTTTAATGATATGTAAGATGTTTAGTTTTAAAAGTTAGTGTAGAGAATTGATGCTCAAGAGAGCGCGCACACACAAAAAAGTTTTTCAAATCAGTTTCATGATTTTTTAGATTTGCATTTTATTTTTTAAAAATCAAGTTTAAACATATATACAAATGTTGTGTATATTTAATAATTTAAATGATGTTTGGATTTTAAACATACTTGTTTTTACTCGAAATGTGTTTAAAATACAATATTTTTACAAAATAACATTTATATTTGTCCAGTGTACTGACAATTGCGCTGTCGACTGCTGATACATGTTGCACAGGGCTGAGAGTAGCTCAGCTGTCGACAACTCCAAATAGTTGTCGACGAGGACTTTACAGAGACTGATCCTATGCTCAGTCTGTCAACTGCTGACTTTGTTGTCGACAATTGAGTAAACAGAAACTGAGTCTACCTCAGTCTCTCGATAACCAACCCTAGCTGTCGATAGTTCTTGCGCTATATTTGAAATATATAACCGTTGAGCAATATCTGTTGACAGGCATGAGTTTGTTGTCGACAGCCAGGCAGTCAACTTCTCTGTTTTGTCTCTCAACAGGTAGTTTCTTATTAAATTTGTTCAGAGTTATTTCTAACATTTATTTTATGACTTTAAGATGTTTGATTGTTTAGATTTATTTTTTAATGATCTCTATCCTACTCCAATAAATAGGAGGAATTAGAGATACTTTATGAAAAAGAAAACTAAGAGAAAATAAGTTTGAAAAAAAAAATCAAGTGTTCAATCTCTTGTGAAAAGTTTTTTATTAATTAATTCAAATTTCCCTTAGTTTCTTTCGCACTTTTCTTGAGCTATCAATTTCTTATTCTAAGCTATAGGAAAAGGGTAATAGAGGGTGTTATGATCTTGTGAAGATCACCATTGTAATCTTTTGCTCTTTGAGAGTTCCTCTAGGAAGTAGAGTAGTGAGTTGGAGTTGCGGCTCCGGATCTTATGGGATGAAGTTCAAATTGTAATTAAGTTGATTATAGTATAATCCTTTATTGCGATAAAGGTAGGGACGTAGAGCAAATGACTCGAATCTAGATAACAATTCTTCATATTTGTGATTTGCTATATCGTTTGATCTCTCTAAGTCTCTTTTTTATTTATTATACTATTATACTAGTTAATTTATTATTCTTATAAGATTATTTCTTTTGGACTCTCTTTATATTAAGAAAGCAATTGTGTACACCTTTTGTTTTAAGAAGAATCATGAAGAGAAGTTCAGAGCCCTTCACCAGATATATGGCTTCATTCTTCATTGTTGAGTTGGATAAGGTTTAGTAGTTTATATTTTTCACATTTTATTATCCATCACTTATTCATCCCTTCTAGTTGATTTCAACCACCTGTGGGCTAAGGAGATTCAGAGAGGATGCTGAGATCAATCACACGCAAGCCCGAACAAAAAACAAAAGTGAACACGAGATTTAATGAGGTTCAACAATCTGCATTTATCCTTGGGGCAGAAGGGAGAGAAATCTTATTAATCAAATCACTACTGGTTACAAATAAGGATACAACACTCTTCAATATATATATAGAGAATCCACGAATAAAAGGAAACTCAAAACTTGGATCAAAATCCAAATTAGAAACTAATCAGGCAAACACCAGAATACTGCAGCTGCTGACAACACCAAGAGGCCTGTCGATAGACTGAGATGATCCAACTCTCTGTTGGTCCTCTGGTCGACAGATTGAGCTGTGTTGTCAACCGCAATACAAACACTGTTGATAGCTGCATTTCAATTGTCAACAGACTGACAAACTTCAAGTCTCGGTTGGTGTATTCGTGTATTAGTTGCCGAACGGTACCTAGCACCTGTCGACAACTCTACCAGTTTCTTCTGCTCCTGCTGCTATCTTTAATGGGTTAAAAAATTACCACCTTGATTTTTAGATCCTCTCCCCACAAGGACTGGTTTGATTATCAATTTATTCTCTGAGGAGCTCTATATAAATATATCAAATTTAGATTATAAAGCTAACATATTTTAGCCTGGAATGAAACCATAATTATGTGTAATGTTACACGAATTGTAAATTTTAGCCGGTCTTTGAAGAGTTCTTGTGTTCAAACATAATATTTGTGCCCCCGTTTTTGTAATCATTCAAAATTTGAAATAATAATTCATATTCTCAAACAATATTATGATAAATAAATATAACTGTTGCCTTCATGATAAATATAAAGAAGATATCAATAGATCAAGTAGTAATTAACTAAAAATGTTGCATCATCAATCAGGCTAGAAAGGAGCGAGGCAAAGAGGGTAGAAGATTTTAGACCTACTAGCGTACTGAATGCGTTGGTTAAGATCATCCCCAAAGTATTGGTCAATCGTCTGAGGGAAGTTTTGGGTGAATTGGTTGAGGATCAGCAACTGGGCTTCCTCGAAGGTGGAAATTTTTTAGACTCCATAGCGATAACTCAAGAAGTCATTCAATTCTCTAAGCGGAACAAGGTACCGGTGCTTATGCTAAAATTAGACTTTGGAACGGTTTACGGCATGGTGGAATGTGAATGCGTTGTTGAGACGTTGCTGGCTTCAGGTTTCTATCCAATTTGGGTCTCGTGGATTAAGCTCTGGCTAGTAACATCAAAGATTTGCACATTGGTCAACGGTATCCCAGGAAGGGAGATCGCATGTAAGAGAGGCCTCAGGGGGACTTATCAAATATTTACACGTGCCTAATATGAATCTGCTAATACTTGAAATCATGACCTAACTGAAAAGATCAAAGTGCATTTTCAATCATGGGGAAAGAACCCAGAGAAAATGCACAAAGAAGTGAATTTTTGGGCTGAGAGCATGGTTGAGAAGCAAAGAAGTCAGAACTTATTCAAGAAAAAAAGAGATGGTGTTGTTACTATACTTCTTGTGTCCATCCAGTAATGGATAAGAACTGTCACAAGCAAGAAGATTGCATCAAATGTTGTGATGGCTGTTCTACAACAAATTTAATTCTGGCATGGTGAAAAGTCACAGGAAAAACTTGTGATTGATATCTTCTTGTGTCCCTCCTGCCCAATCTCCGATGATCCTGCAGTAGTAACGTTCAGCCTCTCTAGTCTTGTGATTGCCATGTCCGCCGCTGTTGCCCCAAAATGCAAGTCGGCAACCGTGTGGAATCGGACTCCCGAGAAGTTGCTGCTTCTTTGCATGGTCTGAAGGCAGAAATCTGAGAGTTGATTTCCCATGAATTTGGAGGTAACAGGATCCCTGAAACATCCAACATCCAATAGCAAGCGACAAACGGCGTCTTGAAGACGAGAGGCATCCTGGAAAATGTCGAGGGGCAAGCAAACACAGCGGATATTTCCAGCCATTGGGTTGATGTAGGGAGGCCGACGCCCAGGCACATGGTGATGCTCTATTACGCAGAAGGTGAAGGCAGCCTGTGACTGTGTGATTGGCACTGCGCTGAAGTTGAATAGAGCGTTCTCGTGTTCTCCACTGGTTTCCATCAGGGTAGTGGAAGCCATTGCTGTTGCTTGAGATGGAGAGGAGATTTGGAAGCAAGCAGAACCAATTGGTGATCAAGACAGTGATCAGAGAGATGATTAGAGCTTTGAATAGAATGACAAATGATGGTCTTGTTTAATTTATAGACTACACACCTTGTACAAAGTTTGTTCGCTCGGTTTCTTGATTACGAAAAGAATTAGGTTTAGGACTGGACCTAAAGTTTCCAATTCGAACTAATCCAATTAATCGGAAGCGGAAAAGTTTCCAAATTTGGCCCCGCTTCGTATTTACTTGTTTGCGCGCACTCGGAGCCCGAAACCTAATAGGATTTTAAGTTTGCAGTAATTCAAGTTGTATAAGAATTAGTTCTGATTTTTAACAAGTGTACAATATATAGTTACTATAATTATAACTCAAGGTGTGGCGGGATGTTACGGCCTTTTGGAAGGTGCATTGAACAGTAAAGATACGCAAGAGAAAAGTAATAAAAATTAAATTAAATTTTGCTAATTTCAAATTCATGTGCACTTGATGTACGTGCATTTTACTTATGTAACGGTATGTGTAGAAATATTGATAAGTTGAGAAAAAAATATGTAATTTATTGAAAACCTAAGGATATATATGCCAAAATCTATAAAAAAAAATAACAGAACGAGTTAAATTTCTCATTACAAATGAATAAGGTATTTTTAGATAAAATATCATAGCTAAATTAAGAAATTAATATGAAACTTATTATCTTAAATAGTTTTGACAAAAATCCACTCATTTATCCATCACTGTTGTTATCAATTTTTAAAAATTATTGAAAATATCATATATTATTTGTACTATTATCAAAGATCAGTAAGTATAAATCAGTAAATTCCACCTCTAACTAGAAGTACGTAAATCAATATGTGGTGTGTTAATTTCCCAAAACAACCATATAGAAATTTATTGACACTCTTAATAAAACATTGGTATTTAAAGTAAATCATATCGAAATTTTAACTAGTTTATCTGAAATCACCTAGAGGGGGGTTGAATAGGTGATGGCTAAAAATATGCAATACGGAATTAAAAACTAACATAATTTTGCAATCAACCACATAAGGAATGAATTATAATGAACGAGAGCTAGAGATAGTTGAGTTGAGAGAGAAATTCCAAACGCAAGTGCAAGAGAATTATTTCGAGATTCGAGTCATTTGCTCTATGTCCCCGCCTTCATCGCGACGAAGGATTTCTACTATACTTTACTCTCTTACAACCAACCAATCCAATCCCATAAGATCCAGAGCAACTCACACGCCTCCAACCTCCAAACTCAATACAAGAGATGGTATTTTTTTCAAGATCACAAAGATTCAACAAAGAATCTTATAATCAAGTATAGAAAGTGGAAGCTCTGGGATTGTGCAGGTGAGAAAACTTAGAGAAGATTTAGAATGAAGGTTCAAAACTTGATTTGAATGTTTAGGGCACTTTCTTGAAAAATTCTTTGAAAATCTTCACTTAAATTTTCTTGGAGTTTTAAAGTGCTTTTACTGATGTGAATAGTGTCCCCATATCTGAAGAACCAAAAATAGATGTTAGTATCCCAAAATAGCCATTTGAAGCTAACCCAGAAAAGTCGTAAACCAATATAGTCATTAAAGGCTAATATAGTCGTTAAAGGAAAATTTCTTGATTTTACACAGTGGTCAGTCAACAGGGTGACCGCCCGACAACTGCTAGAAATAGAGCCGTTGGAGCCTCCGGTTAATCGGTTGGTCGATCGAGCTCAAATAGATAGCTATGCAACACTGGAGGTCACCCGGTCGATCGATCGAGCTAAAAACCAGAGAGCACACTTGATATGCGGTGACCAGTCGATCGACCAACATGTCTAGCTCAGAATGTGCACAAGCATGTGCATATCCGGTCGACCGGCAGAGCAATCAGCTCTGCTGGCAGTCAACTATGCCGTTGATAGGATCCACCTAAGAATCCATATTAACATTTTTTTCTTTTTAAAATTCTTTTAAAAATCTATATAATTCTTTGTAAAATCTTGTAAAAATAAGTCTATACAAATTCTTTTTGACAAATACATGCGATCTAGGATCAACATAAATTGTAAACATTTGTAACTTCTTTTTGCAATAAAAAAGGCCTTTTTGAAATAAATTTTTTTCAAGATTTTTTTCTCAAAAGTCAAAAACTCATTTTTGTAAGCTTCCTATAAATGAAATTCAATATCAAAAATCTTTTCATACTATGAAAGAAAACTAAATATCAATTTTATATGTGTATTCTCAATGAGCATTCCAAGCTCTAAACTAGATTTTGATAAAACTAAATCTTACATTACATGAATTCTTCTTTTCTTTTTGTAATGCTTCATCACATCCGAACTTTGATTCCTTGAGCTTGACTCCTTCTTGAGATATGGTGTACTCTTTGTGCTTGAGCTCTTGAATTAAGATGTGTTAGTTTCAAAACTTGACTTTGAGTCTTTTTTGAAGCTAAACATTAAAAGCCATGATCTTGTTAAACATGTAACTTAAACAATCATAAGACCATTAGTACTATAACTAGATGAGGTAATCATCATCAAAACTAAAGTGATAGATCTTTGGGCAACAATCTCCTCATTGTTTATGATGACAAAACTCATGGAGTGATATATACATGGAGTAGAGAAGAGCTCTATAAAAACTCCCCCTTAACTCATGCATAAACATAAAACATGTAGATACTCATTAAAAACTTTAAATATCAAACAAATAAGAAAATGTATATGCTTAAAACGTATATATATATATATAAACTCTAGATTTCTCTCCCTTTTTTGTCAATTCATCAATAAAGGAGTAAACAAACATAGTAAAGTATATGCCACATAAATTAATGACGAGGAGAGACAATAAGTTAATTCTCTCTGCATACATGCATTAAATGGAGAAGTAATGACTAAATACTAAGCCACATAAGTGTAATATACAATATATAAATGGAGATGTTAAGCTCCCCTTACAAATTTGTACTGTATATAAAGAAGAGATCAAGCTCCTTTTTATACAATACACTCATCATAAATTTACATATAGAGGAGACGTTAAGTTAACTCCCCTTACATATAGGCAATACTGTAATCGCCTAGAGGGGGTGAATAGGTGACTAGCTAATCTAATGGTCAATTAATGCGGAATTAAAACTATTTAATGCAAATTAAAACTTCTTAAACTAAACACCAAGTATAACACAAGAGTGTAGCCGGATTCCCCGTGAAGGGTCTGAACTAACTCCTCAAGATTCCTCTAAATAAGAGTTGAGGTGCCGCGTTGGCTCTCTTGGTTGAATACAAGTGTTAGCAAACAAACCCCAAGCATATAACAATATGAGCACAAATATATATCAAGCATATAAAGATGAAAGCAATATAAGCATACAAGATATAAACAAGTAAGAGATAGAGAGCAATCACAAACACGGGAGAATTGTTTTGAGGTTCGAGCACACTTGCTCTACGTCCCCGCCTTTAATACTATGAAGGATTTCCACTAAAATCGATCCCACCGGATCACTCGGTGCCGCAACACCTACAAGGAGTTCCCACTAGAACGCTTGGACTCTCTAGTCCCTTCACTCGTTCCCGCAAGAACAAACACACCGCAAGCCCACTAGCTCACCAAGGCCGCACCTCTACAATAAGTTCACACAAGAACCCGAAACAACGCGAACACACTAGTCCGCCTCCTCAAAGTACAAGAAAGATCTCTGGTGATCTAAACACTTTGATCACCTAAAACAAATCTCACAACAACTCTCCTATCGGATATGTATAGCAATGGAAAGCTCAAGTGATTGTGAGAAAAACAAGGATGGAAGTTGTGGTGGAAAACACAAGAAAATCACTTTTGAAAACTCTTGATAAACTCTCCTTTTGAATGGAAGCATTTGGCTCCTAAACAAGTGGAGAAACCTCTTTAAAAGAGTTGGAAAAACTGGTGCTAAACCCACTTAAAATCTTGTAGAAAACAGCCCATGATAGCTCCTTTAAATAGGCCATCAAAAACTAGCCGTTGGGACCAATTCAGCAGCCCAGATGGCTGTCGGTCGACCGGCCTGGTCGACCGTCAACGATCAGAAATCCGACCGTTGGATCCTCGGTCGACTAGCCCGGTCGACCGTGGCCTGGAACAGAGAGTAGAGCTCTCTGCCGGTCAACCGGCCTGATCGACCGGGGCTTTCCAGAGAGCAGAAGCTCTCTGGCGGTCAACCGACTCGGTCGACCGGTCCTCCAGCCAAACTGGCGTGCACGTCTGTGCACGTCGGTCGACCGACTCCTAGCTCGGTCGACCGGTCCAGTCGACCGGCAGAAGCCAGGACAGGTCATTTTAGGGATTAAAAGGTTGACTTTTTATCTTAAATAAAATCCCATAAATTCACGAAAAATCTACAAAATAGGTTCAATATTATACTTTAATAAAAAAACATGTTTGAGTAAAATCAAGACATGTTACAAACATTTTGAACTATTTTTGTAACTTAAAATTTTTGGCTCAAAACAAAATCTGTATTTTTCCAAGTTGGTTTTTCCAAAACATCTTCAAATACAAAAACAAGATATTTTAAACACTTTTAAAGCATAGAGTGTATGGATATGATCCACTACACATACATGATGAAATATCTATGTTTTTGACAATAAGCAATAAAACGGTTTTGGTTAAAAAACACATGTATATAATAAACTTCAAAAACCAAACCGGTATTTTGTCAAAATGAAAAGTCTTTTCCAAAATGAAAATTCTTTTATGAAAACTCATCTAAATCAAGAGTGTGTGTGTGTATATGGTATACTTGAGTAATCCACAAACTATTCTATTCTTTAAATTTTATCTAAAAACAAAATCTTAATAAAAACAAGCCTAGACTCAAGTCTTGATCTTGAAGGTCTTCACTTGAAGTCTTCTTCTCCTCTTGACTTGGTCCAAACTTGATCCAAAGAGCTAGACTCCTCTTGAGTACTTGATGTGGTCTGATGCATAGGCTCTTGAATCAAACCGTGCTAACTCCAAAACTTGACTTTAAATCCTTTGTTGAAGCTAAACACCAACTAAGATCTTGATCATAACTCTGAGACTAATTAAACACAAGATCATTCGTACTATAACTACATGAGTTAATCATCATCAAAACTAGAGTGATGGGCCTTTGGGCCAACAATCTCCTCCTTTTTGATGATGACAAAACTCATGGAGTTATATATGCATGGATTAAAGTAAAGCTTCAAAGAAGCTCCCCCTTAACTCATGCATAACAATAAACAATAATATATGGCAATGAAGCACATGAATCTAAACAAACATGTATGCAAATATAAGGAGATAAACATGCCAATCAATCATAAAACTCATCAAATTCTTCTCTCCCTTTTTGCAAAACAAAACAATATGCATAAACAAAAATCTTTCTCCCTCTTTATGTATAAAGCAAGGAAAACATGCATATACACTAAAATACTTCTCTCCCTTTTTGTCAATCATCAACAAAGGGATTAAAGTAAACACAAAACAATGTATCCCCCTCTTTGTTAGAAACAAAAAAATCAACAAGGGGTCAACTCAAATCAATCAATAAAAGATATATGCGATATATATTCATGAAGAGGAAGACGCTAAGTTAACTTCCCTATATGAATTACATGAAGAAGGGATGACAAGCCTTAATTCACATAACGCAAAATATGCAATGCATAAGAGGAGAAGTGAAGCTCCCCCTACACACGTGTATCACATAAAGAAGAGTTGTCAAGCTCCTCAATATAAGATACACTCAACATGAATGTATATGTAGAAGAGATGTTAAGCTCACCTTGCATATAGGCAATTCATATCAAAACATTTTAAAATTTTTTTTTTTATGATTACTTAAAACAAATTTTGAAATTTACTCAAGGTAATAAAGCACATTTTGAGATACCTTTGTAAATAAACAAAATTTTTGAGATACAAATTGGAACTAAAATATATCAAAAACATTTTTATACCAATAGTAATTACCAATTGTAATTGAAACATTTTTGTATTTTGATACCAATGAAAGAAATATTTTGATACCAAATTAAATTTTCATGGAGACCAATTGAAATAAATAGATCAATAGATACCAATTGAAATATATTGTACATTTTGATATCAATAAAAATACCAATTGTAAAAAAAATATCAATTGAAGATAATGCATAAGCTTATATAAAAAATACCAATTGAGAAATCAATTAAAAATCAAGATTTGAATTAATCTTAGCATAAATATACTTTGTGCTTTAAACATGTAAATATCTTGAAAATCAAGCACAAACAAATCATATATATGTATGAAAATGAAAATACTAATAGAAATTGATATTATTTGAAATTTAAAGCATATATATATATAGAAAACAAAATATGAGTATATACAAAAAAAATATCAATTGAGATACTAATTGAAAATATGATGTAAATCAAGTATATAACTCATAATAAACCACCATTTTTATGTACAAGATAAAAGATTTTCAATAAGTCTTACAAGGCATACTCGCCCATCCGTCCGCCCATGAAGGGGTAGGTAGGGGTTTTCAAAAATAATTTTGAAAATATTTTAGCATTGAAAATCACTACCAAATGAAGAACAATAACTAGTTAAAAGTAATTTTTGAAAAACTAATTAAAGGTCCTTCAAAACATGAAATCAAATCATATGTATCATGAAACATACTAAAGACACAAAATTCGACACTCAAGGTCCATAAAGCTCAAAATGATCATGAATAAACAAATAAAGTGTGAGTGCACAAGAATCATGTAATTAGCATTTTTCATGAAGATAATCAATGAAGCTCAAAAACAAACATGAATCTCATTTTATCAAATAAAAATCATGATAATCATAAAGATTTCATTTAAAAAACAAACTTCTAGGTATATGTATGATTTTATCCAAAACTAATAATATGCATACATATCTCAAACATAAAAAGAGTCTATGATATAATTTGCATGAAGGCAAGAGACTCAAGGGTATACATGTATATTTATTAGTTTTGAACAAAAATTACATGTACATGAAGTAAAACATGCAAATAGGCAAAACAAGTGTAAATGAGGAAATCATCAAAACTAGGCTATACATGTGCATATAGTGAGTACAAATGAACAATGAAGTGCAAACGTATATGAATCAAATGTTGCTCACTACTTGTACAAGTATATATCCAAGTTTTGATAAAAACTACATTTAAAAAAGTGTTTACCACATGAAACATAAAATACAAAACATGCTTATTTTAACAAATACTAAAACATGCTAAAAATATCATATATGTAATGAGCATGTAAATAAACTAGGAGTTTTTAGAGATAGTTACCAACACATGAACTACATTCTAATTCTCCAAAACATGGTGGTTGTCCCACCAAACCTCCTTGATAGCGGTGCATCAAATGTGTGTCCATCAAGTCCATGCATCCACCACCAAGGCACCAACTCTCTCACGTCATGTGAGAGCCCGCACCTACATCAAATACAAAAGGTGGGGACTTTGGTACCCATTTTCTTTTGGGTCTTCGGGGGTTAGCATTGTAAGGAACCCAAATATTCTTATTAGCAAAATTTAAAGCATTTATCTTATCATAACAAAATTTTGCTAAATGGCCTTTGCGGTCACAATGTGTACACTTGTACACTCTAGGATGCATATGAGTATGAGTGTGATCGTGGCGTGCAAAATTTGCATATGCATGATGAGGGTGATGTGCATGAATATGTGGAGTTTGTTTCTTTGAAAACAAGGACTCCAATTTAGAATGGTTAAAAGCACATTTGATCAAGGTTGAGCTCAAACAATCTATTTTGTTTTTCAAAAATTAAATCTCATTTTGATTAATAGTGGCATGTAAAGCATAGTGAGATTGAGAATCATTGTTCCTTTTCTTTTTAGAAACATTTCCTTTTTCTTTTGAAATAACTTTTCTTTTTAAAGAGTTGTTTTCATTCAAAGCAACTTCTTTTTGTTTTTCCACCAAAATGATTTTATTTTTCAAAACATTATTTCCTTCACACAAATCATTCAATTTTGAAAGCAAGGAAATATTTTCATTTTTTAAACTTTCATTTTCTTTTGAAACATTTTCAAATTTCTCTTGTAAAGAATCTTTTTCATTTAACATGGCATCAAATTTGTTTTTCATTTTCTTATTATCCTTTTTAAGCAATTCATATTTTTCTAGGAGTTGTTGACAAAATGATTCAAGTTCATTATAGGACATATCAACATCCTCTTCTAGCTCGGATTCGGTAGTTACCTCAAGGGGGTTATCCCCTTGGACCATGTAGCATACATTGGAAGCGTCACTTCCAACATCCGAGTCGCTCCCCGCATAATATTGTTCTTTTTCGTCAAGGGAGATGATGGTGTTCCAAACTACAAAAACCGAATCAAGATTAGCAACCCTAGATAAATAATCATTATTTAGGGTACTCTTCAAAGCATGGATGGCTTTTGCATTAGCCTCAATATTTTACCATTTAAACAATAAGAATCTCTAGTAGTGGCAAAATAAACATGAATGCCTAGGGCTTTGAGGTACAAAGACATCTTAACCTTCCAAGTTTGGATGTTAAGAATGTCAAAAGTGGGAGGTGACTTGAAATCCATGGTGTGTGTACAAATATTGTGATTAGCTATAAATGAGGATCTTTAACTCTAGGTTGTAAGACCCAAATCAAGAGCATGTGGCTCTGATACCAATTGTAATCACCTAGATGGGGGTGAATAGGTGACTAGCTAATCTAATGGTCAATTAATGCAGAATTAAAATTATTTAATGCAAACTAAAACTTCTTAAACTAAACACCAAGTATAACACAAGAGTGTAGCCGGATTCCCCGTGAAGGGTCTGGACTAACTCCTCAAGATTCCTCTAAATAAGAGTTGAGGTGCCGCGTTGGCTCTCTTGGTTGAATACAAGTGTTAGCAAACAAACCCCAAGCATATAACAATATGAGCACAAATATATATCAAGCATATAAAGATGAAAGCAATATAAGAATGCAAGATATAAACAAGTAAGAGATAGAGAGAGCAATCGCAAACACGGGAGAATTGTTTCGAGGTTCGAGCACACTTGCTCTACGTCCCCACCTTCAACACTATGAAGGATTTCCACTAAAATCGATCCCACCGGATCACTCGGTGCCGCAACACCTACAAGGGGTTCCCACTAGAACTCTTGGACTCTCTAGTCCCTTCACTCGTTCCCGCAAGAACAAACACACCGCAAGCCCACTAGCTCGCCGAGGCCGCACCTCTACAATGAGTTCACACAAGAACCTGAAACAACGTGAACACACTAGTCCGCCTCCACAAAGTACAAAAAAGATCTCTTGGTGATCTAAACACTTTGATCACCTAAAACAACTCTCACAACAACTCTCCTATATGATATGTATAGCAATGGGAAGCTCAAGTGATTGTGAGAAAAACAAGGATGGAAGTTGTGGTGGAAAACACAAGAAAATCACTTTTGAAAACTCTTGATAAACTCTCCTTTTGAATGGAAGTATTTGGCTCTTAAACAAGTGGAGAAATCTCTTTAAAAGAGTTGGAAAAACTGGTGCTAAAACCCACTTAAAATCTTGTAGAAAACAGCCCATGATAGCTCCTTTAAATAGGCCATCAAAAAACTAACCGTTGGGGCCAATTCAGCAGCCCAGACGGCTGTCGGTCGACCGGGCCGGTCGACCGCCAACGGTCAGAAATCTTACCGTTGGAGCCTCGGTCGACCAACCCGATCGATCGTGGCCTGGAACAGAGAGCAGAGCTCTCTGCCGGTCGACCGGGGCTTTCCAGAGAGCAGAAGCTCTCTGGCGGTCAACCTACTCGGTCGACCGGCCCTCCAGTCAAACTGGCGTGTGCACGTCGGTCGACCGACTCCTAGCTCGGTCGACCGGTCCGGTCGACTTGCAGAAGCCAGGACAGGTCATTTTAGGGATTAAAAGGTTGACTTTTTATCTTAAATAAAATCCCATAAATTCACGAAAAATCTACAAAAATAGGTTCAATATTATACTTTAATAAACAAATATGTTTGAGTAAAATCAAGACATGTTACAAACATTTTGAACTATTTTTGTAACTTAGAAATTTTGGCTCAAAACAAAATCTGTATTTTTCCAAATTGGTTTTTTCAAAACTTCTCCAAATACAAAAACAAGATATTTTAAACTTTTAAAGCATAGAGTGTATGGATATGATCCACTACACATACATGATGAAATATCTATGTTTTTGCCAATAAGCACTAAAACAGTTTTGGTTAAAAACACATGTATATAATAAACTTCAAAAACCAAACCGGTATTTTGTCAAAATGAAAAGTCTTTTCCAAAATGAAAATTCTTTTATGAAAACTCATCTAAATCAAGAGTGTATGTGTATATGGCATACTTGAGCAATCCACCAACTATTCTATCCTTTACATTATATCTAAAAACAAAATCTTAATAAAAATAAACCTAGACTCAAGTCTTGATCTTGAAGGTCTTCACTTGAAGTCTTCTTCTCCTCTTGACTTGGTCCAAACTTGATCCAAAGAGCTAGACTTCTCTTGAGTACTTGATGTGGTCTTGATGCATAGGCTCTTGAATCAAACCGTTCTAGCTCCAAAACTTGACTTTAAATTCTTTGTTGAAGCTAAACACCAACTAAGATCTTGATCATAACTCTGAGACTAATTAAACACAAGATCATTAGTACTATAACTACATGAGTTAATCATCATCAAAACTAGAGTGATGGGCCTTTGGGCCAACAAATACATGCATAAACTAAATGTTATAAATGTCTATAGAAATAAAAAAGATGGATACCAAATTGCAAATAAAGACAATACCAATTAAACATTGAAATCAATTGAGTTCACTACAAGATACTAGAATATATCAATTCAACTCTATAAACGCATACAAGAGATGAACAATTTGAAAATGATATGCATAAATAGCCTCCATCCAACCAAACCACCGACCTCCAAAACGTAGATACAGAGAGGTATATCAAGGCAAAACAAATAAGTCAATACAAGCCATAACAAAAAGTCATAAATCAAACAAACAAGTCACTTAGAGTATATTACAATCCATAATCCAAAGTCACAAATCAACCAAAAAGTGTTTTGAAATTAAAAGTTATACACGCCATAAGTTTTTTTGAAATAAAAAAACATAATTCCTAGCTCCATAGCTTCAACCAAGCTCGCCAATGAAGTTAGTGTCGATATTACCAGAAAGTTTGTCAAATTGTGTCGAATATTTGCATCGAAAATAGACATATTCCATCAAATTTCTATAGCATGCGCAATTTTTTGCGTCAAAAAATTTAACGCAAAAGTTCTCGACGCAAATTTTGCGTTGAAAATTCGCCGCAAGTTGTAAATGTTGCGTCGAATTTTTGATGCAAATGTTTTTCTATAAATTATGCAAAAATTAAATATTGAGTCAAAATTTCGATGGAATATTTACATTTTGCTCCGTAAATTCATCGCAAATTGTTAAATAAAATAAATTTTACAAAATTGAATTTTTCAATTTGCATCGAAAATTGGCCAAATTAGTAACAGTTTGCGTCATATTTTTGCCACAAATTATAAAATAAATTAAATTTAAAATTTAAATATTGCAACAAAAAGTTTATTCAACGCAATCTGTCAACTTCCAGATCTGCACAAAATATGAAAATTTTTGGTTTAAAAATACACTAATATCCTATATTTGCGTCAAAAAGTTACGCTTTCGACGCAATTTGACTCTGATCCTAGAGTTATGGAGAATTTAAAAATTTTTTGGTATAAAAATACAATCGGTGGTAACAAATTGCGTCAAATTTATGATTTTCGATGCAATTATGGGTCATATATTGCGTCAAATTTATGATTTTCGATGCAATTATGGGTCATATATTGCGTCGAAAATGAAATTCGATGCAATTTATTAATATTTTTTTTAAAACTGCAGCTCACAACCTGCGGACATACCCACATACATTTCAATATCACCAATACAACACCAAATATATCACCAATATATACCAATATATACCCACATCATTTCAATGTCACCAATATATACCCACATATATTTTCAATATCACCAATATATCACCAAATATATCACCAATAAATTTAAGTTATCTCACCAAATATCACCAATATATACAAATCTCACAAATCCAAGTAATTTCATAAATCTCAGAAAATACAAGTAATATAAATCACAATCATATCACAATATCTCACTTAAGCCTCGTCGTTGTCTTCGTCACTAGTATTGTCGCCCCCGCTGCTAGGTTACTCGGTGCTTTTTGACTCACCGAAACTCGGCCATGAATAACTGCATCTATCTCTGAGCAGCTTCCAAACTGACGATCCTCTGTCGGTCGGCCACCACTGCTGCCTCTGGGCCTCCGACTACTGCCTCAGGGCCTCAGACTCCTGCCTTATGGCCTGAACCTGTTGCTTAAGCTAGGCGGTGTAGGCGTCCCTCCTAGCGGGCTTGGTGCCTCTAGGAACATCCACGTGCAGCCTTAGCCTTGTCCCACATCCAAATGCCTCGAAGGTCGCTCTTGTGCTGGCGGTGCTCTCATCGCTGCCTTCTGCTACCGTCACATCATAATTCCTCTCGAGTTGGAGCTGAAAATTAACAAAGATATTAAAAGTATAATTAGATTTTTATCATTTTCATAAAATATAAGGATATATAAATAAATTTTTAATACTTATACCAACAGACATGGCTTCGTCTGTGACTGGCTTGCCCCCCGGTGTGAGGTATGGGAAGCTCGCCCTCAGGAGCATCGAGTGTATCCATCTTCAGGAATTCCTTCTTGTAGATCTCTTTTGCATTCGACTCCCTCCCACGGGCCTCTCTCTAATAGAAATGCAAGAAATTTAAAAAAAACTTAAATAGCAAATATGCTATAAAACCAAATGAATATAAATTTATACCTACAAATTTGCCCTTCCACACAGAAAGAGCGTCTTTACCCATCATATGCGGCAAGTCATTTGTAGCACGAAAGGCTTCATATTTTCCCCTCCTCGACTAAAATTTAGAAATAAACAAGTCGGTAAATTTTCGGTATAATATTATATAAACAATTCATAACTTTTTTATTTTACCAATCTACTCCCGTTGTCCTGGCTGTTCTTTTTATATGTCGACAAGAGGTTCATCCAAGTCTCACTATCAACTTTGTCCCATCTGCAATACAGTAGCATCATCTATGGACCCCTGGCAGCGATCAAAGGCACGGCGCAGGGAACAATTTTTGTTGTCATTCAACTTCTTCCTGGCATTGTCGTTGAATCACTTGCAGAATTTCCTTGGAATATCCCCTGAGTCCTTCTAAGCTGACAGTGAAAAATCACCCTGCATATCACACAATGTCAGTTAGATTAAAATCTCAATAAAGCATAACACAACTTACAGCCAACTCATGATATAATGCTTCAATTCTTCCTGAATTTTTGTGGTTAGGCCAAGTTAGGGCCGGAGAAAACTCATCAATGGCAGACATGATGATTAATGCGATCTGAGAGTGCGTCATAGTGAGGGCCAAACAGTCAACCATCTTCGTCAATCTGGAATAGGCTAAGTGGCCTGGTTTTTCTCTTAGGCGGAGGATGATGCTACCATTTTAGAAGACATGTGTTTTACAATAATAAACTCCAGATATAAAGTTAGGCAGTCGTACAATAGATATATGTATGTCAACATAGAAAATAAAGTGCATAACATATAAAGTTAAGTAGTCATACAATACATGCAACTAGCTCATCTCCAGAAATAAAGTACATATATTAATTGCACACATTTATTGCATTATTCTTTATTATATATCCACATTTATCATGTAATAAATCTGCTAAATTTCGTGCCTTAAATATTTATTTTACAGAAGATAATCATGGGGAGAAAGAGGATAAAATTAAATAAATATCAGTTAAATTCAGATTTAACTAGATCTATTTGGTTAGAGGAGGATGATCCCAAATTCAGTTAGTTAAATTCAGTTTTTGGTGAATCAATTGGTTAAAGCTAAAGATCAACCGAGGATAACGTCAAATACAGAGTTCAAATCCAAAAGGATAAATGGATATAGAGAAGATCAACAGATTAGATGAAGCAATTTTGACTCAGATTCTAGTTGGATACATTTCTGTATTTGAATCATAACTTTCGCTACCAGAATTCAAATCTAATGATTCAAGATGATCCAGAAAGAAGACTTAAAGGGTTACAACTCTTAAGTTGATCATTATTTCTAATTCTATCATTTGATAATCTATATTTAGCAAACAATACGCCAATAAGCTACAGATCAGAACTGAATATCCACATCATATCAAGTTCAGAGATAAGAGGAGGATTCAAATTCAGAAATAGCCAGCTTCTCTTATCTTCATACCCCTCTAACCTCTACATTTCTCCTATAAATATCTGCAATCTCAAAGGCAAAAGGGGAAGGACCAAGCAGAGATAGATTTTAGGCCAGTTTTTCATTCTTTTTAGTGTAGATTTTTATTTTCTTTTTATGTAATTTTTATTTCTTTGTAAGCATAGGTTAGAGTGAGATTCATGTAAGTAAGAGAGAGAGGCTTATGTTGAGAGTGACACCGATGTACCCTCCTCCTTTCTTCCATCGTTTCTGCAAGCAATAAAAGGTAACTTTTTTATGTTCGTCTTTACTTTTGTTTTCTTCTTCTTTTTTCTACTTTTCCTCTTTTGGTTGTGATGAGCATCAAGTGAATCTAGAAGCATCAGTATACCATGTTTGTGTGAGTGCCACCGATATTTCATGATGATATTCTCCTCCTTAAGATTTTGTATCATTTCATTCTTGTTCCTCTTGATGATGTAATGCGAATGGGGACTGAGCTCGATCTTATGGGTTTTGCGTTAATCGCCTCCGAAGTAAGGTAAAACATGCAAGGGTTCTAGGTAAGTCATCAACCAAAGGAGGTAAGTTTTTCTTTTAGGTTTTCTTCTTTTAATTTTAGTGTAAATTACCAACACCACAATCTTCCAAATTTCTTTCACCCTTTTTCATTTCTTTGTACATATCCACTTCCATTTTCTCCACCTTCTCTGTCTACCACTTTCTTCCTAACTTAACTATAACTCTTTTTTCATTTTCCTTTTAAGAACTAAAAGAAGATCTTTAACCATATTTTATAACTTAAAAGAGAACTTATTAAAAAAGCTTTCATCGCTAGTCCCTCCTTGTGGATCACGACCCGCATAGCCACTTGCTATAGCGGTAGAATTGAGCACCTTGCACTATTGTTTTAAAAGTTCTGAAATTCTGTATTCTTGTGTGCAGGTAAAACCTCAATCATTTATGCAACTAGATCATCTCCGAACATAAAGTACATTAATATTGTGTTCATTGAAAATCCCAGTATATAATTAAAATTAAAGTGCAAAAATCAGAATACTTTAGCTTGTTACTCTTCCATAAGGTCAACACTGTCAGTAGAAGCAGACGCCACATTAGGATCAGTTCGGATGGGCATTACCTCCAAGTATTCACTTTCGGTACTTAAATCGAAGTTATCTCTTGGTTTTGTGATAATGGGCACCACCCAAGGCTTATCCAAAAGCTCTGGTACGAAGTATGCTTGCAATACCAGAGAAGGTAGAATGAAGGAAAAATTTTCTTATTTCGCCTTGTAAAGTCAATAAGTGTGAAGCTATGTTTGTCTGGTTTGTTCTTATTGTTATCAGCTCAGTCATGCTCAAACAGAATGATCTTCATGCGCCCCTCATTGAATGATAATTCAATGATATTTTTGATCACCTCGTAATAAGTAATAACTCCTTCTCTCGGGTTATTATCATGCACACTTGTGTAGCTTGTCATTGTCGCAATGACAATAACTCTGTTATTCTGAATACAGTTAGACTCTTCAGATGACTTCTTGCGAAATTTAAAATCTTGTATATCAAAACTTTTGTATGTCTTGACTTTAAATTTAGGAGACAAAGACAGAGTTAACAATTTTGCATCTACTCCGGCCTCTCGTGCAGCCTATTTAGTTAAACAAGGTTATTTCAAAAATTCATTAGACTAAGAGCTCTGTGAAAATATATTGTTGATAACACTTACACATTCTCGGAACCATCTTTGAAATTCCTTATCCTATGCATTTTGAACAAGCCATTTATAATTAGAAGCTCTCATTGAGAATTTGTTCTTATGATTTTTCGGTGTTATCTGCAAGATATACATGACATGTTAAGACAATTCACAATTGTTTAAATTTACGAAAGCTTAAAATTTGTATAGTATAACGTACTCAATATAATGGGTAACTTCATCATAGTTAAACAAGCAATTATTATGCGCATTGTGCATTTCGGCATACGTGAGTGTTCATGTCCTGTGTCTGTATTCATGCTTCATATTCATATCTGTGTCTTGTCCGTGCCCATGTCATATGTCCGTGTTATGTTTGTGTCCCGTGTATGTGTGAGTGCTTTATATGCATGTCTATGTCTATGTCTCGTGTCACATGTTCGTGTCTTGTATACCGTGTCCGTGTCAGTGTCCGTGTTCCAAGTACAGTGCAAGTGCAAAAATAATATATACTTGTGACAATCCCAATAAATTGTAAGAAAAAATTAGAATTATTTGATAAAAAATTTACCTGCGGGGGAGGAATGTGGCAGCCAATCGGGAAGAGTCAGGGGAGGTAGGAGGAGGAAGGAGGCACAGGGGAGGGGTGCCGGGGAGGAGGCGTAGAGGAGGGAAGGGAAGGTGGCCGGGGGAGGAAGGGTGAGGCGCATGGAGAAGGCTGGGGGGAGGGGGAGGTGGCCGGGGGGGAAGGCTGGTGAAGGGAGGGGGAGGTGGCCGGGGGAAGGAGGGGGCCGGAGGAGGGGGAGGTGGCCAGAGGAGGGAGGCGGAAGGTGCAGGGAAGGGATGGGCTAGGGGGCAGGGGAGGTGGCGGGGGGAAAGGGGCAAGGGGCGACGGTAGGGGAGGTGGCAGGGGAGGGAGAGGGAGGGTTGGTTAGAGGGGAGGGGGACACCGGTGAGGAGGATGTCAGGGAGGGGAGGGGGACACTGGGGGGAGGAAGGGGTGCCGGGTTGAGGAGGATGCCAGGAAGGAGGAGGGGATGCTGGGTGGAGGGAGTTTTTGGGTAGTGGAGAAGAGAGAGAAGAGACCCAATTCAGCCCTAAATCGCATCAATTTGCGTTGAAAAAATTTTCGACACAAATTGTAAAATATTGCATCAAAAACATAATTCGACACCATATTTTTGACACAATATGTAAAGCATTGCGTCCACTATTCGACGCAATATGTCCCGTGATTTTCCACCAAAAAATCCCTCGGGATCTTTTATTTTGCGTCGAAAGTTCGACGCAATATTTTACAAGTTGCGTCAAAAAATTTGACGCACACTTCCCAGGAATTTGTTCCAAAAAAAGTAGCGGGGATTTTTCAATTTGCTTTGAAAATTCGATGCAATTTGTCATTTATTCATATTTTTAATTAGTGTCGTCTGTTTTTTACATTTGCGTTGAATTTGCGATAATTTAATGCAAATATTTTGTCGAAATATTTTTTGACGCAATTTTTCTGCCGCAAACTAGCAGTTTTCTAGTAGTGCGGGCTCAAAGAATGGATCATCTAGAGGATCAACAACTGGATGATAAACACCTGTCGGCTCACTCCATACAATCCAATGATCCAAAGAAGGTCCTTCAAGAGGCAGAGGAAGTGAGCATCCATGAGGTATCAGTAGAGGCCACTCATTCTAAACAGTAGATGATATCATTACATTCTTGGAGATATCGAATAGCTGAGCAAATGTGAGCCACAGAATTCTGAAATTCTTCTTGGTTTGCAAGAATCTTTTCAGAAGAAGTAGTGTGACTGAGTGAGAGAAAATTCATCTTGTTCATTGAAGCTGAGAGGTGGTCAGAGGAAGAGGATGAACCGGAGTCAAATAGTGGAGCAGGTTGTGCTTTAAGAACTTGAGCATAAGTTTCTACTTGCATCCCTTTGAGGAGGGTACGATCGATATTAGCAGAGGAAGAAAAAGCAGTCTCTATAGACATATTAATTTTGAAATATCTCAAAAAATGAGTAATCATCATCCCAAAGGAAAGATTCCTAATCGAGATCAGAAGGTTCTCAAAGAGCATACAATCATTGATAAGCTTGAGAATATTGACTCTAATGTCTTTCAGAAAGTAATAGATAAGAAGTGGAATATAACCTCTAGCATGACTATACTCCCCGACTTTGGAAGGATGTTGTAAAAGATTATCTTGGCAAGAGCTTGGGAAATGAGAGTAAAGTACTTCACTTCCTCATTCTTAACCAAAGTCGGGTTATCACTATTGTGAAGTCAGTAAGAGGTGGTGAGACAAGACTCATTTCAGGGTAATTCTCAAAAGATTCAAAAATCATGGTCATATATGTCAACACCCTCACAAGAGAGGTTGAGAATGCGAGCAAATACTTTCATGGGCATGTTAATCTCATAATTACCAACCCTAGAGTGAATCACATTATCCTCAAAAGACAAATTGGAGTAAAATAGAATCACAACATTAGGGTAGACTTGTTCCTTAATTAAAATAAAATATTGTAGGCTATTGTTCTCAAGAATGGAAGCAATATTAAGATGTCTAAAATCACTGATGACAACTGATCGACTGAAAATAACTTGTTTCTTACATAACATGATATACTTGAATTGAGCATGAGAAGAAACAAATTGATTATTGGAAGATCTTGGTTTAGGGTAAGGTTTCTTGGCTTTATCATGCTAGTTGGTGTGAGATCGCTTAGATGAAGACATGGTAAATAAGATACAATTGAAATAGAAATAGGATTTGAAATGAAATTGAAATCTGAATAAAAAATGAAGAGAAGTTGAGAGATTTACCCAAATTAGTAGAAGATCACCTCCACAAATCACCACTTGAGGAAGAAACCAAGAGATATTAAAGAAATTATGAAGAAATTTGGAAAAACAATTGGTGGAAGAAAGATAGGTTGAAGGGGAATTCATCTGCAAAAAAGAGGAGGAAGAAATTTGGGGATCTATGGTTTTTAAAACAGTTATTATAGGGCAGAATTCGACGGTAGTTCTACAGTCCCTCATTTCTGCATATAGTGCAGATTCCGCAGTCGACTGGGCGATCGGCTGACAGAGTGTTACATAGACCTCTCTGAGTATCGGTCGGCCGGTCCGAGAGTTCACTGACTCTCTCAGACCTCAGTCGAGCAGACTAACCCCAAAAAAATTATTTTATTTTTATGTAGAAATGACTCTGGTTTTAAATTAAATTCTAAGATAGATTGATAATATAAAAATTACTTATTAAATAGATCTTGAAAATAAATTGACCATCGATTATTGATGAAAATTATTTTGATAAACAATTAAATGTTCAAAAATTAAACCAAAATGTCCAAAATTTTTGAAAATTTAAATATAACATTTTAACAATTAAAATTTTAATTTATAATAATACTGATTAATTAACTACCAATTAAAGCAAATCCATCTTAACATCATAAAACAATTAATTCAAGATTCATAAAGGATAATTGTACAAGTATTTAAATCACGAATTAAATTATGTATAAAGCATCAATTACAAGAAATGAAGCCGTATACCCTTAACGAGCTCTGAATTTCTCCTCATGATTCATCTTAGTTATGAGTTGAGGTGCTTAAATGCTTTCTTGATTTTTGTGCTTAATAAACAATTAAAATTATATCATCAAGATTGTTTATATAAACTAATATACGTGCATGAATAATACAGTCAAGCAACTCTTCATCAATAAGCATGAAATTCACATATAAAGTCTAGATTATCATCATGATCTGTAAATAATATAAATAAAAACTTAAATTGTCACGCCCCGCTTCCCAAAATACGCTGAAGCGGAGTCGCGACGAAGGTCGGCGACGTATATACGCAAGGAAAATACCCCACGTTTACACGCTAAGCCTAAAGTAACCCGAACAAGCTATAAATCTAAACCAAGATCAATCAATAATCACTGCAATATCTCATATAAATATCCACGCATGATATCATATAAAAGCACTGGAATAGAGAGTGAATCTGATATTCATGAATCAAGAAAAAATATAGGAATAGGAATAAAAAGAGGTAAGAATACCAGAATAAAAGGGAGAGGACCCAAGGTCCTCGCAATATGTACCGTCTCATCGAACACCTGCACAATAGAACAAGCGTCCAATATCTGGACGTGCAAATCCAGGGTCGTCAGAAAGCGACCTGGTGAGTGTGTGTGTAAAGGGAAAAGCTCGTGCATGAAAAAGTGTGCATAAACTAATAATAAGAACAACTGCAGATATAAGAAACTGAATAACAAGATAAATAACTGAACTGTAGTATAACTGATAACAACATGAATAAAGATATAAGACGACTATCACAACGGTGAGCAAGCAACTGATGTCAAGATGTGTAACCTATCTCATGTCACTAGTCTGGTATACAATACTGGTCATGTGTACAACAAACATATATCTATCATAACTTATCTATATGTACAATCAGGTGATTACAATTAGTCACAATACATCATAACAGTTCATTATCATTTATTATGTCAGCGAACACCAATTGCCACCTGTAATAGACGCATCCCACACTACACCTACCACACGTGTCAATCAATGTCCTAAGTTATTGAAATTAATAGAAGAGACTTTGTCCATGCTTTAGGTGGGTCCCGTACATACCCGGGACCATGACCCAGATGCCTGGCGCTGAACCAGGCCCTACCGCCAGGTAGTCAGTAACAGTAACAATACTCACAGTATCACTGTGGAACAGTAAACTCACAGTAATACTGTGGAACAGTAAACAGATGGGATGTCAGTCATCCCCCAGAACCCTGCAGTGGAACCGTAAGTCGGCTGTGCAACCTGTATCCTAGGTCCACCCAAAATACAGACGCTGTCTCCTCCATCAATTTCCCCAATCCCAGTGCAAGTTGTTCAATTACTTTATTGTTTATTCAATTCAGTTAAATCAGTCAATGTCCATATTATCTAGAACACTGGGATGATATGGTGACAGTAACAATAACAGTACAGTAACAGTAAATCAGTAATCGTATACACGGTGAACAATATCAGTAACAGTGAACAGTAACGGTAACCGTGTATACGATGAACAGTAGAACTGTACCGGGGTTACGGTCAAACAATCATTTCCCAGTAACTTTCGATAACATAAATTTATACAATAACGAATCCAGATACTGTTCAATAGACAGTGTAATCTGGAACCGGTCAATATCTCATATGCCTGCACTGCATATAACAATAGCTGATACAAATATCTACCAGCTCATATAAACTCTGAACACAGAATATGATCACCAACAAGTAGTCTCACCAATAACTGATAAACTGATAATTGCTATCTGATAGCTCTGAAGTACAAGATCACTGACATCGAATAGATCACCATCATAATAACTTAATCTCTATTAACTGATGTAATCAACATCTATACATGAAGCACATGGCATGTCCTCGAGATCAACAAGTCAATGGATACCGAAATCATATCTAAAGACGAACATCCTCAAAGAACCGCAATCTAAAATAAGTCCACTCATGAGTCAATACTAACAGCTCATCCTTACTCAAATGATATAATCAGTTGAAACATCTAGGAGCCCTTACTTCTAATAATCCAAAACCAATATGATATCACATATCGAAGTCCAAGGTAAGATATCCACCCATCTGGTCACAATCTAACAAAATCAGTCACATCTAAATACTGATCAATATCCAATGTAAATAACATAAATCCCAGTTCGACTCGAACTCCAACTAACTCCATATTCTGATCCAAACATCAAGTGATCCAATTTCTTAGTAAAGTAACATCATATCAAGTCCATCATCAATATCTGAATGAATCATCACCTAAGTTATTTCCAATGAAAGAATAACAAGTCTGGAAAGTAGTCTAAATGAAATATATCATCTGTCCTCTAATATCCGAATAAATTCTTAACTGAATTATCACCAAGTAAGGAATATTAAGTCCGATAATTGTTCAAATAAAATATAGAATGTAAACCACAATCACGATCCAATCCAACATAAGATCAATCTAGTGTACAGTCCAAGTTCCTTTACAATTAGTCCCAGTCTGAAACAATAATCATCTATTCATGAAATTATATAACTCTAATATCTCAATGTCCAAATACAAGATCCTCATATATTTGATACTCAACTATTTACTTAATCTATCCAATCAATAGATCGAGTCAAGTTACAGCCTAAAGGTATATCAAAACTAGGCCTAAGCCAACAGCGACAACTACCAACACATAAAATGACACTGTAACAAGCTCATATCAACTAGGTAATTAAAGTGAACATTCATACATGTCTCATGAAGTAGTACAAATAATCAAACTGGTAAAATGCAATAGAAAGTCACATGAAATGATAAGATCAACATGTAAAGCATACCAACAACGGTAAATACACAAGAACGAACACTCACAACATGACTAAATAAAATTTAATCAAGGAAGTAAGACACTCACATGAAATGACGAGGTTTCGGAACCGAATCTCCGTCTGGTCTTCACGGCATGAACTGGCACTGATCTACGGATCATCCTATGCATCGGTCTTCGAATCTCCTGTGTGTCGGGTCCACAACGACATAATTCGGATCGGGTCCGGGTCTCCTGCAACTGGTCTGGATCTCACCAAACAAATCAAAAATGCTCGGGGCATCTTGCGGCGCACCGATGGAGGCTCCGACGGAGGCGTCTGAGGTCGCGGAGAGTGTCGTTGGATAGAGCAACTCGCCGTGCAGGGCGTGGGGTGCGTTCGCGCTCGCCGACGGTGATCAACGACATCCCGCGGAGAGCCCGAAAATGGTTCGGAGTAAGGATTTCGCCGCACAATAAAACACATATGAATTAATACACTCACATTCACTTCAACATAACAATTAATCTACCTATGAACTAAAATATATATATATATACATACATTAATTATAAATGAATGAGAGGAGGAGGAGAGCTACCATGGATGGATCTGTAGGGGATGTTCCGTGCTGGTGCCATGACAAGAACGAAATCCTGCTTGAAATTCTTGGACAATCTTTCTCTTCCTCAAAATCAATATCAAACATTTCATCATCACTCATTTCTTCTTCCTGATAAGACTTGTAGCCACAAAAATAAGCACTAGCATTCTTGGAGCCATGGGATAATTCAAACTCTTTCTCAAACACTAAATCATAGGAAATCTGGGCACAGTTTTTGTGCAGAAAGAGTTCCAAGAACTAGCTTCTGGTCATGGAATTTCACATAAATTGGTGCGCTTTCAACTCCCTTGGCCTTGCTGCGGCTGCTGCTTGCTGGATCAAAGGGATCCGGTCTTGGAGGTGGAGGAGTGTGGCGGCTGGACAATGCTGTGGATCTGTCGTTGATGAAGGGCGCTGCTGTTGGATCTGGGTGAAGGTGCGGCGATTGGTTGAGCGCCGAGGAGTAGATCCGGCTGCTGGACTCGGGTGCGCTGGCCTGATGGAATGGCTACGGGCTGCTGGTGGCTACCGACGAAGAGAGGCGCAGCAAGGGGAGATCCGGTCCGGTTCGCTGCCGAGGAGATGGCAGGCTCGGTGAGAGGGGGTCTGTTGCTCGGCAGAATAGGGAGGGGAGGCGGCTGGATTGTTGGAAGGAGGAGAATTAGGTTTAGATTAGGGTTAAGTATTGAGATTATATATATAGGATGGGTTAGTTAATGGGTTTCGGGTTGGATTGGGTTTGAGTTAGATCCAAATAGAGTAACGGATAGTGGGTTTGATCCAAATGGGTTGAGATCTAATAGATGAGTGGATATGCTAATGGGTAGGATTAGGAATGGGTCTAGTGTGTTACGGAATCCAAACGGGCAATTGGGTATGGGATCACCACTGGGTAAATGGGAAGTGGGGTGAGCGGCTAACAAGGGAAACACAACCTGAATGAATAATATTAGTACCAATACTAATATCAAACTAAATAGATAAAATAATAGTAATCACAAATAATAATCACTGAATGCTAACATTAGAATAATAATATATTAACAATAAATAGTAATCATAATGGAATAAAAATATTAATAAAGAATAGTGACCTTAATGGAATATTGGAAATAATAATTAAATATCATTCAATGATAATAATGGTAAATGTAAAATGTCAAATTACCATTTACTGCCCCAAAAACAATCTCCATACTTAATAATAATAATAATCTCAGGAAAAATAATAAATTAACTTGATTAAATAAAAATACTCAGTAAATCAAAATAAATACTTGAAGAAAATAAAAATACAGTAGTTTAGATTAGGGATATTACATAAATAGATGGAGATGTTACATATACAATTTTAACTAGAAATTTCCATTGTCACAAAGGTGGTTCCACCTTATTTCCTTGATAGTGATGCATTAAATAGATTTGTCCTTTGAGTTCTAAATATACCCACTATCAAGGCACCAATTCCTCTTAAGTCTTGGAGGAGGACACACGTACATCAAGTAAAATAGGTATATTCTTTAGTACAAATATCATTTTGGGTCCTTGAAGATGGTGTCTTTTCATATTCAAATATTTTTATTCCTCAAATTCAATCTACTATAACAAAATTGTGCAAGATGGCCCTTTCGGCCACAATGTGTACATGTGTACACTTTGCCATACAAATAAGCTTGATGTTTGTGTGTTGTGTTTTGTGAACGTGCTTTTGTGTTGTCCTAGTAGTAAATATTTCCCTTGAGACTCTCTTTGAAAACAAAGAATCAATCTTATTTAAATTAAAAGCACATTTTTTTAGACTCTCATCCAAAACATTCATTCTCCTTTTCATGCAATCAATCTTATTTTTATCTAAAATAATTTTAGGGCTTTTGCCCTTGCAAACAAATTTATGAGACTCAAAATCTTTTTTCACTTTTCAAAACAAGTAGACAAATTCTCTTTTTCTTTCAAAGCAATATTGAATACGTTTTGCAAAAATTCATTTTCTCTTCTCAATTTCTTTTTTTGAACCTTCGAAATCTCATATATTTTTTGTAATTCTTCAAAGGCATTTGCAAGTTCATCCATGGTTAACTCGTCATCATCTAAATAATGTTCTGGATTTACCTTGGTGAGATTGTCATCATTAGCAATGAAACACATGTTGATGATGTCCACATCTTCTTCGAACTCGCTCTTCAAATCAACTCAAGTGGCCATCATAGCTTTCTTCTTTTGTAGCTTTCTGTAGGAAGTGGCTTTAAGAGATGGGCAATCAGCGATCAAGTGTCCCGACTTCTTGAATAGAAGCATGGGCTTATCTCCTCTTTCTTTCGTTCATTCTTGGCTTGTATTCTTGTTCTTCAAAAGTTTCTCATTCTACTTTTCTTGTAGAACATCTTGCCAACTTTCCTAACGAGCATGACAAACTCATCTTCTTCATCTTCATTCATAAATTTCTCTTCTTCGGGTATGGATGGAGTGGCTTTGAATGTGACGTTCATCTTCTTTTGAGGTTCTCTTTCTTCTCGAATCTTCATCTCCATATCATGAGTCTTGAGGTTCTCAATAAAGCCGGAGAAGTCCATCTCCTCTCAATCATTTAGCTCCTTGAATATAGTAGCTTTAATATCTCAAGATTTGGGAAGAGCTCTAATCATCTTCCTTATTTTTTTTATCATTGTCCATCACCTACGGAAGAAAGCGCATTTAGCAATGTTGGTAAAATGGGTCAACATTTCATCAATAGTTTCACTTTCATTCAAATAAAAGTTCTCATATTGAGAATAAAATTAATCAATTTTAGACCTCTTAACTTGAGAGGTTCTCACATGAGTAACTATTAAATCATTCCATACTTCAAAAGCTGATTTACAACTGATGATTCGTGATAAGTCATCATCATTAAGTGCTTATATAAGTGCGTATTATGCTTTAGCATTAGCCTCATAATTATTGGCGGTGTTTTTGTACCAAGTGTCCTCTGACCTTGGGGTTCAATGAATTCTTTGGTGACGGTCTTTGCTACTCTAAATCCTAGAAACTTGAGAAACAAAGTCTTCTTCACCTTCCAAATAAGAAAGTTTAGACCATAAAATTCAGATGGGGACTTAATGCATGAAAAATCACTAAATGCCATGAGTGAGTGTGTGAGCAACTAAAGTGGTTATGCAAATAGAATTTTAGCCAAATGAAGGACCACTCTATGTTGGTTAAACTAAATATCAAGAGTACTAACTCTGTGACTAACTGAAACCACTTGGTGGGGGTAAAAAGGTGATGGGTAAAAAAATCTAAGATAAAAATATGTAATGCGAAATTAAAAATTAATTAACACAATTTTGCAATCAACCATACAAGTAATGAATATATAATGAACAAGAGAAAATAAAAGAGAGCTGAGTTGAGAGAGAATTGCAAATGCAAACGTAAGAGATTTATTTCAAGGTTCGAGCCACTTGTTCTACATCATCGCCTTCATCGTGATGAAAGATTTCCACTATACTTTACTCTCTTACAACTAACCAATCCAATCTTGCGACCGGTGCAACTGACGAGCTCGCAAGCTCAATCGAGGTCGTAACTTCTAAAACTCAATACAATAGATGTTGATCTTCTCAGGATCACAAAGACTCAACAACACAATCCTATACTCAAGTATAGAGAGTGGAAGCTCTGAGATTGTGTAGGTGAGAAAACTTAGAGAAAGATTTAGAATGAAGGCTCAAAACTAGATTTGGATGTTAGGGCTTTTTCTTGAAAAACTCTTTGAAAATCTTTTGAAAAACATTCACTAAAATGTTCTTGGAGCGTAGATGTGTCTTTTACTAATGTGAATAGTGTCCCTATATATAGAGGACAAAAAGTAGATGTTATTATCCCAAAATAGTTGTTTGAAACTAATTCAAAAAAGTTCAAAACCATATATAACCATTAAAGGCAAATTTTTGGATTTTACACAGTGGTCGGTCCCGGGTAATCAATCGCCAACAGTTGGAACTAGAGCCGTTGGAGCCTCCGATCGATTGGTCGGTCGACCGAGCTTAAACAGAGAGCTTTGCAACTCTAGCGGTCGACCAAGCTAAAAAACCAGAGTGCACACTTGATCTGTGGTCGACTGGTTTGTCGATCGACATGCACAGCTCAGAATGTGCACTGTGCATATCTGGTAGACCGGGCAACCATCTAGCAGAGCAATCAGCTCTACTGGCGGTTGACCATGTAGTCGACTGGCTCCACATAAAAATCCATATTAACATATTCTTTGTATAAATCCTTTTAAAAGTCTATATAAATACTTTATAAAATATTGCAAAAATAAGTCTATACAAATTATTTTTGACCAATACATGTGAACAAGGATTAACATAAATTGTAAACATTTGAAACTTCTTTTTGCAATAAAAAAGCCTTTTTGAAATAAATCTTTCAAGATTGTTTTTCTCAAAAATCAAAAACTCATTTTTGACTTTCTATAAATGAAATTAAATATCAAAAATCTTTTCATACTATAAAAGAAAACTGAATATCATTTTTTGTGCATATTCTCAATGAACATTGCAAACTCTAAACTAGAATTAACAAAACTAAATATTACATTACATGAATTTTTCTTTTCTTTTTGTAGTGCTTAATCGCAACCAAACTTTGATTACTCAAGCTTGATGCCTTCTTGAGTATGCGATGTGCTCTTTGTGTTTGAGTTCTTGAATCAATATGTGTTAGCTTTAAAACTTGACTTTGAGTTTTTTGTTGAAGCAAAATGTAACCACCAGTTTTAGATATTCCTATCTCAGTTCTAGTATTGGATACAGTGAAAATACTTGATTTGACTTTCCAAATAGCTAGACTGAACCCATCTCAGCTCCTAATATTAATTCTCAATATTTTAGATTTTTCTGAATTTTCTAAAAACTTTATGAATTTTTCAAAAAAAATCTCCTGAATTTGATGTCGACCAGTACTGTTCATCGGCTCTAGGATTTTTAATTAACAAACAGAAATTAATTTCATGAATCTGATTTTACAGCATTATTCAGGATGATAATTTCTATTTTAAGAATGTTTGATGATTTTTCTGAATTAATAAAAGTATAACCAAATTAAATAATAGTATAAAAAATTCTTATTCTCTTTTTTTCTTTTTCTCTTTCTCTCACTTCCCTTCTCCACTCTTCTCCTCACTTCCCACTACCATTTCTCTCTTCTCCTCTCTTTCTATAAATCTCTACCTCACTCTCTCACTTTCCAACTCTTTCGTTCACTCTGTCTCTAACTCTCTCTCACTATCTCTCTCACTTTCACTCTCTCTCAACATCCCTCTCTCCTCACCCTCTCTTTATCTATTTCAGGGGCCAGGCCACCAGCCGCCAGACTGTCACCGTCGACCAGTCGTGTCGGCAGCGCTGCTGGCCGGGCCAGCAACCGCCAGCACATCCCACCCTCTGTTTCCCTTTTCTCTTCTCTCACCTCGTCTCTATCTCCTCTCCCTCTTTCTCTCTCTCTCTGATCTATATTTTTGCCTCCTAGCCACGCTGCCCAGTCCCATTATTGCACCACCCCACATCCATCTTTCGCTTCTTCTTTCTTCTCTCTCCTCTTTCTCACTCTCTCTCGTCTTCCGTCCGCGCACCGACGGCTGGCCAAGGCCGCCGCCAGCGCTGCCCAGCTGCAAGATTGTTATTCTCTCCCCCGCTGCTCCTTTCCCTCTCGTTCTCTCTCTCGTTATCTTTATTGGATTTAAACTCGACCTATTAACCCAGAACCCATCACTTAACTATTGGGTTTGGACTAGTGGATCTAAACCCGACCCGATAGCAACCCAAACCACATACAAAACCAAGAAAAGGTAAAATTGTATAAAATCACTAATAATTTGGAAATTTTACATCTTTTACCTTTTTATTACAAATTTAATCCATTTTTTTTAATAATTTTAGTATTCGAGTGATATCTTGGCATCTGAAATCTGATTTGGATACTCTCAAATTGTTCGATCGTAGAAAAGATTGTTTCATACTTGTGATTACTATTGTGAGTGTTTTTCTTTTAAATAAATTAATTTCATCATGTTTAAATAATTTATTTATAGATTTATTATTTTTAAAGAATTATGCAAATAATAATATTACTGGTATCAAGACAAGAGTGTGTGCTTTTATATTAATCATGAGTATCATGTTACAAATTATATTATTAGTATGGTATAAGTGTTTGTTATTCTCGAAAATCATGTTTTAAGAGTATTTATTTAGAATCATTTATTTACTATTTAATGGACTACTGTAATCATTTATTTAATTAATAATTAAATTCTAAAATTAGTTTCTTATTAATATCATCTAGAAGTAACATGACCACATACACATCAATGTGATATTTATCTAGATAATATTATCAGAGCCAATGGAACCAGTAATATTATGTTAAACACATATTCTTTGTTATTGAATGTTGTAATGGATACATGTTCTATTACTGACATTACTATGAACCACTTGTATATTGTATGTATATCAATACTTTTGTTTCGTGATCGTGTATATTGTTATTTAGATATTCTTATATCATTGTTATATAGATTTCCTGAACATTGTTACGGGAATATTTCCAAACTCCAGTTACATGAGCATTGTGACATGAATTCTCTTGAATATTATTATTTGTACTCCTGTTATATGGGTTCAGTCGAATATATAACTTGATTGTTCCTGTCTTACTATTACTTACATGAAACCCTTGTTACCTGATTATACATGAAAGTGACTAAGATGTGCGGAACTAAGTGCCACGCCACATACATGATGGGGGCCACATCTAAAATCTCATGTCTTATGGATCTCATGCCTCCTGTTATCCTGTTACACATTATTAACATTGTTGTTACTATTTAATTAAATATAATAAATATAATATAGGGTTAGGGAAAACTGGATGGCAGATTAGGTCTTATCGCTGACTAAGCTTTATCGAGTGGATGTTCTTGGATCCATATTAGTCCCACTGCAGGAGGCGTGGTAGTTCTGGCTTTCGACTGTTATACCTCATTGAGCTTCTTATTTCTTGTTTCCTGCTCCTGTCCTAGTGGACGACCTTGGTCTCAGAGCCAAGGGTCTATTTAATTATTCCAGGTATGTACGGGGTACACACACCTGACTAGAGCTCTTTGATCTTTGAGTTTCAATTAACATAACTAAATGACATAAATAATGATGACGACATGAATATTTGTTATTTTGTCACTCTCTCGTTCGGATAATGGTACCCGTATGCCATGTTCAGATGGGTTCTGCTGGGGCACGGGCTCCAGTATGAACTGCCAGTGGTATGGGGCACTAGAAGAGATTGATTAAAGTATCAAGTGATATTAATTATTATTATTGTATAATTCTAATACAATATTTGATACATGTGCATTGTCAGATTATGTTGTGTTACACTTTCTGATTTCTTGTCTACCAATATGTTATATGTGTACAGAGCATTTTACATATTCTATGTAGTTACACTATTTCGATACACTCACGAACACTATAATATAATTATTTCTGTTTATTACTTATGTAAATGTTCATATTAATCAGTGATACCGTCATGCTACTGTTACTATTAGTTTAAACAATAAACATGAAATAATTAACACTTGATATATGTTAGTCATGCAAATTGATTTCATTAATATATAACCAAATTATGTAACTAATTACTCATATACATAATAATATGTTAAAGGCTATAAATGCTTTAATGATAATATAATAATTTAATGTTAGTTATATATATATATATATATATATATATATATATATATATATATATATATATATATATATATATATATATTGTTGGCCCAAGGTTACAATCAACCCATGTTTAGTGTATTTTGATGATTACAAAACATATTAGTTATTTGTACTAATATAAATTGTTGTTTAAGTGTGTTTCAGGTTTATATATTAAAAGAGATGAATTCTTCCCTAAAGGAAGGTACATTGGACTCAAGACAAGTCAAATTGGGCTCAAAGTACAATATTGAAGATCAAGTGAAGATAGCCCATCTTGAAGTCTTGAAGACCTAGAAGTTTGTAAGTGTAGTTTTGTTAAAGATAGAATATGTGAAATTTGGCTCTAGGATTTGCACACACACTTGTTTTGTATGTTTCCTTTGTTTTTGAAAATGTTTATTTCTAAGTTTATGCCTTAGTTTATACATACATGGACTCAAAGCTTTATATCTTCAAAAACTTGTTTAAAACATGATATAAACTATTTTCTGCATAACACTTAGCTTCAGATTTTTTTAAAGAATTTTTACAAAATTTTCTATCTCAAAAATCTGCCCAAAAAATATCTATTTCAGGCAGACCGGTCGACCGGCAGTCGACCGGCTGCTGTGTCCAGACATGCACAGGCTGTGCATGTCTGTCGGTCGACCGACCTACATACCGGTCGACCGGAAAAGAGATGTTTTGCTCTCTGTATCTTTTCGGTCGACTGGGTCGGTCGACCGATAGAAGGAAACTGTGTTTCCTTTGTTGGATCGGTCGACTGGCAGTCGACCGAAGCTCCAACGGCTCTTTTGCCAGCAGGGACCCGGTCGACCGGCAGTCGACCGGTAGGCCTGCATCAGCCATAACGGCTCTTTCTTCTTTTGGAATTTCTGAAAAACTGTTTTGGTTTTCTCTTTTACAGAGTTTTTAGGAGTTGTTGGGACTCTTTTTCTGATCAAATTAGCTGGAAAAATCAGAGTTTTAACCTATTCTCTCCCTATAAATAGTGGGGAATAGACCTTAGTTATTTACCAAGAAAAATACAAGTTTTCATAGTTTTCAAGAGAAAGAGAAAAATAGTTTAAAGCCTTCATTTCCATTCTTTCAAAATTGGTTTTTCAGTTGTTGTTTGATCTCTAATATCACTCTACAACTGAAGCTTTTCTCACCACACTTCATAGAGCCAAAAATTTCATATTCTTTCTATAGGTGAAGTTGTAAAAGAGTGAGAGTGTTTGTAAAAGAGTGTTGTGGTCTAGTTAAAGATCACTATTTGTAATTCTTGTTCTTGTGGAGACAAGCTCCTCGGTGGAGTTTCTTTGTAAGGTGAAGCTACGGGCTTGAGGTCTTTGGAGGCCTAACTTGTACGGGATCCTAAGGGGATAGTGGAAACCCTTCACGGAGGTGAAGGTGGGGACTAGAGCAACGGGCTCGAACCTCGAAACAAATCATCTTGTTTGCGATTGCCTTGGCGTTCTTCTTGCTTACTTTCTTGCTTTATATCACTTCCAATTTATTGCTTGAGAACTAACCTTTATTTGTGCAATCCTTATTTGTTTACTTTACTTGCTATTTTACTTGTGGAATCTTGTGTTGATATACTTGTTGTGTTACATTGTGAGCTTTTCATTTTCATCATCATACTTGGCATTGATCAATCACACCTCAATACAACACGGTTGCATTGCGCACCTCTAACCCATTTAAGGGGAATTGGGAGGAAGGAGTTCAGAACCTCGCAAGGGGTATTCGGCTCTTAGTCGTGTTTTTGAGAGATTGTTGCATCACTCATTTCATAAGTTTAAAAAGATCATTAGATTAGCAATTACACCTATTCACCCCCCCCTCTAGGTGTATTTCAATTAGTATCAGAGCTTGGACTCTAGGATTTGGCTTAACAACCTTAGAGAGATCCTCATATTGCTAATCATTTCATTCATTTCCACATAGTAAACATGGCCGATGGTATTAAGACACCCCCTAAGTTTGATGGACTTAACTTTCCCATATGGAAGGTTAAGATGACCGTTTTCTTGCAATCTCTAGGTAGCCGAGTTGCAAAGGCCGTGACTAAACAATTTAGTACCCCCGATGGTGATGAATCTACTTGGTCCGAAATTGAGACCAAGGAGTTTGATGCCAATGCTAGGGCTCATTATGCACTCCTACAAGCCCTCAATGATGATGACATAGCTAGAGTCATCCATTGCTAATCCGCCTATGAGATTTGGACCCATTTGCTAGTAACACATGAGGGGACATCACAAGTGAAGAGGGCCAAGATAGACCTTCTTCGGTCCCAATATGAAAATTTTAGCATGCAAGAACATGAAACCATAGATGATATGGTTACTAAATTTACTAAGATTACTAATGGGCTTTCTTCTCTAGGTGAAGAGATCAACAACGACCAAAGAGTGAGAAAGATCATCCGGGCTCTTCCTCCATCATGGGAAGTGAAAGCTACAACATTGAAGGAACTCAATGATAAAGATGAGATTGAGCTCATCGGACTCATTGGGAATTTAAAAACCCATGAGATGGAGAGGAAGGCAAGGGAGGACATGGCACCCTCCAAAAAGAAGACCATTGCCTTCAAAAGTCATGCTACTTACTCCGACGAAGATGATGAAGAAGAAGATGACGAGGAGCTCTCACTTCTAGTCAAAAACGTCCGGAGGATGTACAACAAGGCAAAGTTCCAAGGACGGAGGAGATGGCAAGGAGGCAAAGAAGAGAGAAAGATCATATGCTTCAATTGCCAAAAGCCGGGACACATTGTAGCGGAGTGTCCGGACCAAGTGAAGCCATCTTCATCCAAGAAGCCATACAAGAAGAAGGCTATGAAAGCAACATGGGATGACGAAAGTGAATCCGAGGAGGAGATCGACACCGCCAATATGTGCTTCATGGCAAATGAGAGCACAAGCAAGGTAACCCCCTCAACTCTTCTTGATAATGATTTATCCATGGATGAGCTAGGAGAAGCATTTATAGAACTTTCTCAAAATTATGACTTCATGAAGAAAAAGTACTTGAAAATGAAAAAGGATAATGAATCTTTGAATATTCAAGTGTTAAATCTTTCTAAAGAAAATAATGACTTGCATTCTTCTTTAGTTTCCACTAAAAATGATTTTGAAAAATATAAGATTGCTTGTAAAGGAAAGACCCCATTTGTAGATTCTAATGAGATTGCCATGCTTAAGGAAAGATTAGACTCATTAGATGTTGTTTTGAAAAAGTGTAGTGAGTTTGATAAGAAGAAGATGGAGAATATGTTTCCTAAGAAACAAGCTCCTAAGAAAAATGTTCATCATGCTCATGCTCATGTACATGCTACACAACCTATGCATCATGGTAAACCCCCAAAGCATACTCACACTTCACATACACACCATGCATTTATGTATAGAAAAGTGTACACATGTTCACATTGTGGACGGAAAGGACACTTAGCTAATTTTTGCTATGATAGACTAAGTGCATCATCTCATAATGTTTGGGTTCGTAACACTAACTTTCAAGGACCCAAGAAAGTTTGGGTACCAAAGTCAACAATTGTTTTAAATGATGTAGGTACTTTCCAAAGCCCAAAGACGTAGAGGTTTATGGTATCTTGATAGCGGTTGCTCAAGGCACATGACTTGGGACATCAACAATTTCGCAACCCTATCAAGATATCATGAAGGTGGCACCGTCACCTTCGGAGATGACGCCAAGGGTAAAATCATCGGTATTGGTAATGTAAAACTTGGCACCTCTCCTTTAATTGAAAATGTGGTTTTAGTTGATGGCCTCAAGCATAATCTCTTGAGTGTTAGTCAACTTTGTGATAAAGGTTTTGATGTAGTTTTTGACAATGTTGCTTGTAAAGTAATTGATAGAACTTCCAATGTTTGTGTATTTTCCGGTTTTCGTGAAAGTAATGTATATATGATAGATATGCTAAATATGTCTTGTAATATAACATGTTTAAAAGCCCTCGATGACGACTCTTGGTTATGGCATAGGAGATTAGGCCATGTTTCTTTTGACCATATTTCTAGGCTTAACTCTAAGGAAATGGTGAAGGGTATTCCTTCATTGAACTTTGAAAAGGACCGAGTTTGTGACGCATGTCAATTTGGGAAACAAACTAAGTCCTCATTCAAATCAATTAAGGATATCATGTCATCACGTCCATTGGAGCTAATCCACATGGATTTATTTGGCCCAACACAAACCAAAAGTTTAAGTGGGAGTAGATTTGCTTATGTTTTAGTAGATGATTTTTCGCGCTTTACTTGGGTTTATTTTCTTGAACATAAAAGTCAAACCTTTTCACATTTTCAAGCCTTTAAGAAAAGAGTTGAAAAGGAAAATGACTCCTCAATAATTAAAATAAGAAGTGATAGAGGAGGTGAGTTCATTAACCTTCCCTTTACCACTTTTTGTGAGGAACATGGAATAAAACATGAACTTTCTTGTCCTAGAACTCCACAACAAAATGGAGTAGTTGAGCGGAAAAATCGTACTTTACAAGAGATGGCTAGGACAATGTTAAATGAATATGGTCTACCACATTATTTGTGGGCCGAGGCCGTTCATACTTCATGTTACATTGCAAATCGTGTTTTCCTATGTAAAATACTACTAAGACTTCTTATGAGATGTATTTTTCTAGAAAACCCAATGTTTCTTATTTCAAAGTGTTTGGTTGCAAATGTTTTGTTTTAAATACAAATATTAATTTGGGAAAATTTGATGCAAAAGCATATGAGGCTATTTTTGTAGGTTACTCAAATACTAGTAAGGCTTATAGAGTCTTCAATAGGTCAACTTTGACTATTGAGGAATCTATTCATGTTAAATTTGAGGAATCTAACAAGTTTGTTAAGAATTGTGTAGAAATTGATGCTTTAGATGAAGGTTTGGAGAAAGTGACCCTGGAGGATGCTTCTACCATGGGAGACAAGCCAAAAGATGGTGATGGAAGTGAAGCCAAAGTAGAAGAGGCTCAAGGAAATGAACATCAAGCAAATGAAGAAGAGCCCTCTCAACCACTACCAAAGGATTGGAGATTCAATCCTCATCATCCCAAGGACCTCGTCATAGGTGAAGTATCAAAAGGGGTAACCACTCGCTCTAAGATTCAAGATTTTTGTGGTAATTTTGCTTTTATTTCACACATAGAACCTAAAAATGTCCTCGAGGCCGAGGCCGATTCATATTGGTTGCTTGCTATGCAAGAGGAGCTCAATCAATTTGAGCGCAACCAAGTATGGCATCTTGTTCCTAGGCCCCAAGATAGACCAACTATTGGTACTAAATGGATTTTTAAGAACAAGTTGGATGAATCGGGTAATGTAGTTAGAAACAAGGCTAGGTTAGTTGCCCAAGGTTACACTCAAATCGAGGGAATCGATTTTGAAGAAACCTTTGCACCCGTAGCACGGCTCGAAGCCATACGGATGACCTTAGCATATGCCTCATTTAAAGATTTTAAGTTATTTCAAATGGATGTAAAGAGTGCTTTTCTTAATGGTTATATTGATGAGGAGGTGTATGTTGAACAACCCCCCGGGTTTGTTGATCCTACACACCCTAATTATGTTTATAAATTAGATAAAGCACTATATGGTTTAAAACAAGCCCCTAGGGCTTGGTATGAAAGATTGTCTTCATTTTTGATTTCAAATGATTTTAAGAAAGGAAAAGTTGATAAAACATTATTTACCAAACATATAGATCAAGATATCCTCATAGTTCAAATTTATGTTGATGACATTATTTTTGGATCTACTAATGTTTCACTTTGCAAGAATTTTGAGTCATGCATGAAAAAGGAATTTGAGATGTCTATGATGGGGGAGCTCAACTTCTTCCTTGGACTTCAAATCAAGCAACGTAGTGATGGGACATTCATTAACCAAGCCAAGTACACCAAAGAACTCATCAAGAGGTTCGGGCTTGAAGGATCCAAAGTAGCAAAGACTCCCATGGCAACCACTACGAAACTTGACAAGGACGAACAAGGTAAGGAAGTAGACATCAAATTATTTCGTAGCATGATTGGTAGTTTACTCTATCTTACGGCTAGTAGGCCGGATATAATGTTTTCCGTATGTTTATGTGCACGTTTTCAATCATGTCCTAAGGAATCACACTTAATAGCGGTAAAACGCATAATTAGGTATCTTAAGGGCACAATTGATTTAGGTTTGTGGTATCCGAAAACTAACCAATTTACCATGACTAGTTATTCGGATGCCGACTATGCCGGTTGTAGGGTAGATAGGAGAGCACAAGTGGCACTTGCCAATTCTTGGGCAATTGTCTTGTGTCTTGGTCTTCCAAGAAGCAAAATAGTGTAGCCCTTTCAACCGCCGAGGCGGAGTATGTAGCAGCCGGAGCTTGTTGTGCACAAGTACTCTGGATGAAACATACTCTTCTCGATTTTGATTTACATTTTGATCATGTTAAGATTTATTGTGATAATACTAGTGCTATTCACATGACCAAAATGCTAATCAACATAGTAAAACCAAACATATAGACATTAGATATCATTTTCTTAGAGATCACTTTGAAAAAGGTGACATTGATATCGATTTTGTTTCCACAGATTTTCAACTTGCAGATATTTTCACAAAACCTTTAGATTATGCAAGATTTTCATTTATTTGTGGTGAATTGAATGTATGTAAGATTGATACTTAAAATATCTTAGTTTGTTTTGTTTTGGTTTCTAATATGTTTGTTTTGTTTTGTCTTAAATTTTTTCTTAACCCTTTTTGATGTATGACAAAAAGGGGAGAAATATAAATATATATAAGTTTGGGAGAAATATATGGAAAAATATATGGAGGAAAAATATATGGTTTGTTTTAAATTTTGTTATTCCTTATGATAGTTTATTTTTTGGTGATGATATTTTTCAATGCTTTATGTATGCTTACATAGTTGTTCATATTCATGTTAAATACATAGCATTGTTTAAGGGGGAGCTTTCCAAGCTCTTTCCTCTTTTATTTGTTTAATAACTCATATGTTTTGTCATCATCAAAAAGGGGAGATTGTTGGCCCAAGGTTACAATCAACCCATGTTTAGTGTATTTTGATGATTACAAAACATATTAGTTATTTGTACTAATATAAATTGTTGTTTAAGTGTGTTTCAGGTTTATATATTAAAAGAGATGAATTCTTCCCTAAAGGAAGGTACATTGGACTCAAGACAAGTCAAATTGGGCTCAAAGTACAATATTGAAGATCAAGTGAAGATAGCCCATCTTGAAGTCTTGAAGACCTAGAAGTTTGTAAGTGTAGTTTTGTTAAAGATAGAATATGTGAAATTTGGCTCTAGGATTTGCATACACACTTGTTTTGTATGTTTCCTTTGTTTTTGAAAATGTTTATTTCTAAGTTTATGCCTTAGTTTTATACATACATGGACTCAAAGCTTTATATCTTCAAAAACTTGTTTAAAACATGATATAAACTATTTTCTGCATAACACTTTGCTTCAGATTTTTTTAAAGAATTTTTACAAAATTTTCTATCTCAAAAATCTGCCCAAAAAATATCTATTTCAGGCAGACCGGTCGACCGGCAGTCGACCGGCTGCTGTGTCCAGACATGCACAGGCTGTGCATGTCTGTCGGTCGACCGACCTACATACCGGTCGACCGGAAAAGAGATGTTTTGCTCTCTGTATCTTTTCGGTCGACTGGGTCGGTCGACCGATAGAAGGAAACTGTGTTTCCTTTGTTGGATCGGTCGACTGGCAGTCGACCGAAGCTCCAACGGCTCTTTTGCCAGCAGGGACCCGGTCGACCGGCAGTCGACCGGTAGGCCTGCATCAGCCATAACGGCTCTTTCTTCTTTTGGAATTTCTGAAAAACTGTTTTTGGTTTTCTCTTTTACAGAGTTTTTAGGAGTTGTTGGGACTCTTTTTCTGATCAAATTAGCTGGAAAAATCAGAGTTTTAACCTATTCTCTCCCTATAAATAGTGGGGAATAGACCTTAGTTATTTACCAAGAAAAATACAAGTTTTCATAGTTTTCAAGAGAAAGAGAAAAATAGTTTAAAGCCTTCATTTCCATTCTTTCAAAATTGGTTTTTCAGTTGTTGTTTGATCTCTATATCACTCTACAACTGAAGCTTTTCTCACCACACTTCATAGAGCCAAAAATTTCATATTCTTTCTATAGGTGAAGTTGTAAAAGAGTGAGAGTGTTTGTAAAAGAGTGTTGTGGTCTAGTTAAAGATCACTATTTGTAATTCTTGTTCTTGTGGAGACAAGCTCCTCGGTGGAGTTTCTTTGTAAGGTGAAGCTACGGGCTTGAGGTCTTTGGAGGCCTAACTTGTACGGGATCCTAAGGGGATAGTGGAAACCCTTCACGGAGGTGAAGGCGGGGACTAGAGCAACGGGCTCGAACCTCGAAACAAATCATCTTGTTTGCGATTGCCTTGGCGTTCTTCTTGCTTACTTTCTTGCTTTATATCACTTCCAATTTATTGCTTGAGAACTAACCTTTATTTGTGCAATCCTTATTTGTTTACTTTACTTGCTATTTTACTTGTGGAATCTTGTGTTGATATACTTGTTGTGTTACATTGTGAGCTTTTCATTTTCATCATCATACTTGGCATTGATCAATCACACCTCAATACAACACGGTTGCATTGCGCACCTCTAACCCATTTAAGGGGAATTGGGAGGAAGGAGTTCAGAACCTCGCAAGGGGTATTCGGCTCTTAGTCGTGTTTTTGAGAGATTGTTGCATCACTCATTTCATAAGTTTAAAAAGATCATTAGATTAGCAATTACACCTATTCACCCCCCCCCCCCCTCTAGGTGTATTTCATATATATATATATATATATATATATATATATATATATATATATATATATATATATATATATATATATATATATATATATATATATATATATATATATATATATATATATATATATATATATATATATATATTAGTTGATATACATACATACATACACACACACACACCACACACACACACACACACCACACACATATATATATAACTTTCCTCAGTTGACATCCTTATTATTTTAATCATGTATTGTATAGGTAACATCGTTATAACTTGCTAAATATTAATAATGTTATAGTGCATATATAATAATTATAATACATATATTGATAATAGTGTAATTATAATGTATTACTGTTATTTAATCATGTATTACATAATATCATGGCTGTAATACTATTATAGTATTTTATTATTGTTTTCTTCATTTTATCACTCATTAGGTCGCTTTCTGACGACCCTGAACTTGTTTACTCAAGTTGAGCTTAAAGATTTCGTAGTATATGATGCTTCACAAGACATTAGTAGATATACATATTTCTTTATCATCAGTGTATATTTTTGTTATCTTGCTTTTATTTCCTTATCTATCCATGTTTTCATATCTATCATGGTCAATGACCCTTTTGTAGGTATTTTTGTACTTGTTTAAGCTGAAATTTTAGTGTATATTGTGTTAATTCTTTATACTGAGGCTTAATGTTTGTACATGTGAGGTATTCTCCTCGCGTATATGCATCGCAGACTCTCATCGCGTTCTCTTTATATATATTTTGAAAAGTGAGGCGCGATAAAGTTTTCTTGGTGTCAGACTCTAGATTTACACCCAATGTGGGTAACTGTTTAGGTTTATAGTCAGGCTCATACCAACAATATAACCAGTCATCAAATTAGAACTAATCTGAATCTAAATTTAGGAATTCCACTTGCGAGTACAAGAATATCACATTCCTTTGAAAATCATTCTTGAACTCCTAAGATTGCTTGATTTCATTTGTCATCCAGTGTGTTTTGATTCCCTCCCACTTTCTCTTCATTCTTTTGATTCCAATCCTATATCTTTAATTCATGACACTGGTCAGTTAGTCCCGAGTTCAATTATAGATATCAGAGTGGCGCAGCGAAAACATGGTAGGCCCATAACCCATAGGTTCTATAATCATTAAAATATTTTTCCTCCCACCTAAATTGAAATTTCGAGAATGAAAATCTTTTGTGAGGTGGGTAGTAGTGTAACCACCATTCAGATATATGCATCTCAGTATTAATACTCTGTACAGTGAAAATACTTGATTTGACCTTCCTGGGACGAGTCCATTTCAGCTCAAGATATTAATTCACAATATTTTGGATTTTCTAGAATTTTTTGGAAAAATTTCCTGAATTTGATGTCGACTAGTACTGCTGATCGGCTACAAGAATTTTAATTAACAAATAGGGATGAATTTCATGAATCAGATTTCACAATACTATTCATGGTGATATTTTCTATTTTTAATAATTTTGAAGATTTTTTTGAATTAATAAAATTTAACCAAATTAAATAATGGTATGAAAATTTCTTATTCTTTTTCTTTTTCTCTCACTTCCCTTCTCCACTTCTCCTCACTTCCCACTGCCATTTTTCTCTCTTCCCCTAACTCTCTCTTTCACTCTGTCTTTCACACTCTCTCACTGCCTCTCTCACTTTCTCTCTCCTCCTCACTTTCACTCTCTCTCCTCTTCTCTCTATATTTTTTTCGAGGGCCTGGCCACCAGCCGGCCAGACTGTCGCTGCCAGCGTGCTGGTCAGTGCCCCCGGGCCCGACCATCCACCGCCTGCACAGTCATTTTTCTTTCTTTCCCTCTTCTCTTCTCTCTCCTCCTTTCTATCTCCTCCCTCTCTTCTACCTATTCTTCTTCTTCTTCTTCTACATTTCCTCCTCCTGGCTGCGCCGCCCAGTCCTGTGGCCGCGCTCCATGTTCCTCTTCTCTTCTCTCTTTCTCTTTCTCACTTTCTTTCTCTTTCTCTCTTTCATTGTTCGGACACGTATATTACTAAATTTTAATACACTTCTATATATATTGTAATAAATATTGCAAATAACTTGTCTTAATGTTCTAATTCATGCAGGGTATGATAGAGAGAAGATAGCATGCAATTTATCTAATTAAATCCAAAAGTTCAAAAGAAAGGAAATCGATTCAAATCCAAAGGTTCTAGAAGCTATCTTATCTTAAACTGGATATATCAGATAAGATAATATCAACTAATTTTAAGGAAAAAAAAATGGATTGTTTGAAGACCTTATCAGTTTTACTGAGGATAAATGGATAGAGAGAAGATCAACGGATGAGATGAATCAATCATATTTGGAGATAAGGAGAAAAATCTAAGTAAATTCAGAGTTTTAAATCAATTTAGACTCGGATTCAGACTAGAAACTCTTTAGTATTTTAATCATAACTTTCGCCACTAAAATTTAAATCTGATGATTCAAGATGATCCAGAAAGAAGACTTAAAGGGCTACAATCATGTTGATCACTCTTTTTAATTTTATTGTCAGATAAATTATATTCAGCAATCAATATGAAAACAAGGTGCAGATCAGAATTGAATTTCTACATAAATTTTGAAAAAATCAAATCAAGTTTGGACATAAGGGAAGATTCAAATTCAGAAATAGTCGTACTCAATCTAACCAAGCATTGCTTTCATGTACTTCTTTCTTCTACTTTTCTTTATATTACTTCACATCTAATCATGATATGTTAATCTATAATAGAGGTAAATCTTCTTCCTTTATCTCTTTTCTATTTTTCTTTCTTAGTTTATTCTAACAATTTTCAATCAACATTTTCTCTTTTAATTCTTTTTCTTTGACTTGTTTTTCTTTTCTTTTGAATTAACAAAATCATCTTAAATACTCTTCTTTTATCTCTTTTTATTTCTGATTTTATACCAACACTTTTCTTTATCTCTTTTGTTTCCTTTTCTTTTATAAATAAAATAACAACAATACCACCATCTATTCTTCTACATCTCCTTCTTAACTATTTTCATTTTCTCTTAAAACAGAGAAGAGAACTCTTAAATCTATTTTAGTTACTTAAAAGAAGAAACTTACTATAAAACTTTCATCGATGCCCCTCCCTGTGGATCACGACCCGTTAGCCCTAGACTGCACGGTAGCATCGAGGACCTATCACTGTTCTTAAAAGTCTATACTTTTCTGTGCAAGTTTGGCTTGATCATAACAAATTTTGGCACCGTTGCCAGGGAGGGCAAGTAAGTATTCTTTCTTTTTGATTTACTTTAATGAATTAACCTTTCTTTCTTCTCTATTTTTGTGTACGGGGCTAACTTCAGAAGCTAGGAGCCACAGTGGACATATTGCTACTCTGTGTCTCTATCAAAAAGGTAAAGCATCAGAACCCACAACTATGGTAAACTACTAACTGTAATTTTCTTGCAGGTTACTTAATTTTTAGAGGTTAACTCTCTGCAGTTATTAGTTTATCTGTTTAACTCACTCTGTACATGTTTCTATTCAACAGTAACTTGTTGCTTTGTAAATGCTAAAAAATGTTTAGACTCTTACATCTTAGGGTATCTGTCTATTTCGTTTCTTTACATTACTGTTGAAGAGCGCTGGAGCAAAGGTATGTGTGCATTTCATATTATTTAGAAAACATATTTTGAGTGATTCATATTACTTGAATGTTACCTTTACTTTATACTTGTACACCGCACTAAAAAGATTAAGGGAATATCCTTAAAAAGATAAGGTGGGAAAGTCATTACCCTCCCTTAGCCCACAAACCATCTTCTCACTTACTAATCCAGCCTAACTTAAAATTGAGTAGACATTGGCTCTAAGAATATCTCGGACTCAAATAAGGATTATCCTAAGGAGGAAGTTGTTAGAAGTTGACTCTTGCCAAATCGGTGTCGGAGGTTGGGGATTAAGGGGTGAAACCTCGAAGGTTGGTGGTTTGGCATAATTAGGCTTATTGCTTAGGCATGGATACCTCCCACTAATCTTTCCCCTGCCTGACCGATTAACTTGTGGTCAGATTCTGTAAAATACCTCCTGTGAATAATCAACAGTTAGTGTCTAGGTCTAAGCTCTACCCTAACATAAGCTAGATTTTTCTTTATTTTCTTATTTGTTTATTTGTTTGTTTTTATTTGTTCTTGTGAAAATGGATTATAATTACAGTTACTCTGATTATAACTTAAATTCATATTTCACTCCAACCTCTTTCAACTCGGATATTAGCAACCCGGTATTACATAACTTTGACTTTAACTAACCAGTATGCCAGATTGGTCTTATCCAAATCAATATATGCCCCAATCCTAGTATTATGAATAAGAATGGGACTCACCACTCTTCACTAAGTCAGTGGGGATACAACTCTCCCAAGTCTTACTATCAACAACCTTACCAACAACATCTTCATATACTCCATATCAAGACGAACCTATAGAAGAAAAATCTTCTTTAGAAAAGATTTTTGAAACCTTCCTTGAGTCCAAATGACAAGTACAAATCATAACGGACTCAATTCTCCCAAACAATTCCCAAATTCAAGATCCTTACTCTAATTTTCAAGTCAACGATATCAAGAAGAACCTGTTGACTTTGAAAGAGTACGGAATTCATGATTCAGTCCAAAAATGATTGTATTCAATCCCAATGGATTATCTCAAATCTCTCAATAGACTAAAAGCAAAAGTGAGTTATTTTATCAACACAATTGATGATAGGATAGAGAAAACTCTACCTAACATATTTTCGATCACTCCTGATTCTCCTATCTATATTGATGAAGAATCATGGTATCTTGGAGATTTTAATCAAGATTCAATTTCACCACAAAACTTTGAAATTGACCAATACCAACTTATTGACAAATTTTCAAGTTTTCATTTCAATGAGATTGAACTTGAAGAAGAATGTGACACTGATTCTCAATGTTGTGATTCAGCTCCACTTTTTGAATCTATATTGACTCTAGTATCCTTACCCGGTTTGGACCCAATTTCAAAGCCAACACTGATTCCTATGCTTATAGAGCTTGAACACGAATCACTTATTTTGGATAGTCGCATTCCATTGTTGAGAAATGAATGTCAAATTGAATTCTATGATTTATGCCAAACCCATGAACCAACTCCGACTTTCGAACCTAAACTTGATTTGAGCTTTATTCTCGAGTCAATTTCGATTCATATTCCTTTTATTGTTGAGCCGAAATCATCCATTCCACAAAACCATATTCCACTATTGGACCAAGGTTTAGATCAATATGACTTCGTGATGATATCCCAAGATTGGTCATATAATCGGAAAAATTTCATACTAGGATCTTGCATGATCCTATTCATATTGGGGAGTATAAAAATATTAATAAGAAAGAGGAAATAAAAGGTGGGTTATACACAAATCATGGCATGAAAGTCTGAGACAATATCCCAAAAATCTTCATAGTTCACAAAGTGCATATTTTTCTAAGAGCTTTATGAAAGATCAAAGAATTAATTCAATTTTAAATTCTTACATTTAATTTATAATAAGATTTTGCATTTCGACTTAGTTTAAGGAAGCATAATTTCTGATTGACCTATGACCTTGGATCACTTATATTTTCGCAAAAATACTTCAAACACTTTTCTATATTTCAAAATGTGTTTTCAAAGTACTAACATTTGATTTCTTTCTTTATGGATTTTGTGGGTGCAATCCGCTGAAAACCCTCAGGAGACAAAAGTCCTCCTCTAAGGGGAACCTAGAGATTTAACGGCTTGTTGCACATGCTTAGTGCAATCGCTCACCTACGAAAGTGGTGTAATAATTTCTTTAGTTTTTTTTGTTTTGCTCGGATGAGTAAAAGATATGTGTGGAGGTGTAATTAGTTTCTAAAACTGCATATTTCATACCACGTCTTCACATTTATTTTATATTAAATTCTGCTAATAATGGTTTACTTATGTGATCCTAGGTTCATGGTGTGGAATGAAGAAGAAGACCCTAAATCACCATTTATTGGGTGATTAAAGGCCTATAACATATCCATTGACCTAGAAGAGCTGATTCGTCAAAACCAGGGGCCCAAAACCTTAACCAGGATCGGCAAATGACAAGGCACTGACGGGACAGCACGCAGCCGAAAGCGCCGCGCGCGCTTCCCTAGGAAGGCCACGAGGAAGGCTGGCGCGGTCGTACAGCTGCGACTAAGCCCGTGCTTCTAGCCAGCTGTTGCCAGCCTGGCCCCCCTTTCCCCGGTGCCTATAAAAACCCCCTGGGTTCTGGAGTTGAGAGATATGCAATGTTTTAGGGTAGTTTTTCTTCTCCTTATTGTAGTTTAGGGTAGTTTAGATTAGTGTTCTTCTTCTTCCTCCTTTATATTTTCCATTTCTTTTATATCTTGTAATAGGAGAGAGTGGTACATGATGAGGAAGCAAGAGTGCTTGTAATAGAAGGTGACAGTCTATGAAAGGTGCTCTCTTCACTTATCTTTGTTTTCTTCTCTAACTCCTTTTACATGTTTACCTAATTTTCTCTCATGGCAACTAACTACTAACCGCTAACTTACTAACTTCTTACTTGATAATCCACATGAATCTAATAGCCTCTACTTGGCCTTGCTCTTGCAAGAGCCATTGATGGCTCATGATGATGGATCTAACACTCTAACATCTAAATCTCTAACAAGCTAACATTACTTTATTTCATGCTTGCACTTATTGGGTTTTAATGATTTAAGTGTAGCTTGCATTTGTTGGTTGAACTTGGATGTGAAAGTTAACATATGAGCCATACTTTGTAACGCTCTTGAACCAAGGACTAGTGATTGCCAAGGATACATGTAAGGCAACTATCACTAAGAGGTTAGCATGTTAGTGGAGTCATTAGTAGTTAGTAGCCATGGGTTTTCTTTATATTTTTACTTTGTTTTAGAAATACTTTCAAAAACCACATACATTTTATCTTCAATGTTCCCACTTCTTCGTGTTTCACCGTACTTCTCTTTTTCATTCTTTATTTTCTTTTCTTTTGATTGTTTCAAACATTGAAGAACCGTTAACACACACGTGAATCAACCGGTATGTAAAGCGGTGTTCGAATCTCGAAACAAATCTGCCGTGTTTGCTATTGCTACCTCTCTATCTCTCACTTGTGTTTATATCTTGCATGCTTATATTGTTTATCTCTTTTATATGCTTGATATATTTGTGCTCTATTGATACGTGCTTAGGATTGTTTGCTCACACTTGTATTCAACCAAGAGAGTCATAGCGGCACCTTAACTCTTATCTAGAGGAATCTTGAGGAGATAGCTCAGAGCCCTTCACCGGAAATTCGGCTACACTCTTTGGTTATACCTTGTGTGTTAGCTTAGTAGTTTTAATTTACATAAATAGTTTTTAACTCTGCATTATTCATCATTTGATTAGCTAGTCACCTATTCACCCCCCTTCTAGGTGAACTTCAAAGTTATCGAGGACTTTTCGTTGGGCTTAAAAGCCAACTTTTCCTCTATCCTCAGTCATTAGAGGCATAGGATTGTTTTATTACTTTGTGTAATATGGTGCATTTATCAAGCTTTCTCTTCATCAAATGACTTCTAAAACCTTGCTGGAGATTAGAGGAGTGAGTACATACTCCGTGGGGATTAGAAGGGAAAACCTCAGGGAGTGTATACAGAGGTAATTGTTAACATGACATTAAGGACTCCACTGAGGTTGATATGCTCTGGTGTTTCAGGGGGATGTCAGCGAGGAGTTAATGTTCCTCATGGAATCCTTTCTGTGTCTTCAATGTTGACACCATGCAGCATTCTCTCCTAATGTTCAATTGGCTTGACTTTGAGGGGACACTGGACACTTAATGATCAGAGATGCAGTGTTAACATGATCATGGATAATATTTCCTTAAGAATTTGCCATTGTCGGCATCATAAGCGTGTCGCCATTTGAATTTGACAGGCGGTATGATCTATTTGAGTAGATTGTCTCTACTTCAAATGGTCCTTCTTATTTAGGTTGGAATTTGCCTTTGGACTTATGTGTTATGACTATAGATCATCTGACAGCCAAGACAAAATCTCCCTTTTGGAAAATTCTCCCTTTAACCTTTTTCCTGAAGGCCTTTGAGATTGATAAAGCTCAATATGTTGTTGAGCTTATAACTACTTCTCGTCTAATGCTTCAAGTTCTTGAAGACGTAACCGATTGTTGTCTTCATCAGTTATCTTAGTCGCCATAGCAACATGAAATGACGGTATTTGAATATCCAAGGGTAAGACTGCTTCACACCCATGCACCAGAGAAAACGCGTATTGCCATTGGGGTTCAGACCGTCGCTCGATAAGCCCAAAGACATTCGCTAAGCCTCTCGTTTCAATCTCGTTTACTTGCGGAGATGAACTTTTTGGGAGCTTGATGATTTGGTTGTTGAATACTTCTGCTAACTTGTTGGAGGCGGGGTTTATGCAGTAGAGGTGACATTATGAATTCAGTATTTATTACAAAACTAATAAAATGATTGGCTTGCAAACTGAGGACCGTTTTTATGGATGATCCTTCGGGGACACCAAATCGGTGAATGATATGGTATTTAATGAAGTTAATAATGTTATTCATTTTAACTTCAACAAGTGGTACAGCTTCTGCCCACTTTGAAAAGTAATCAATTATTGCAAGGATGAACTGATGACCTTTAACTGATGGAGGACTGATTGGTCACATATATTGCATATATATTGTCACATTATCATGTTTATTATCTAATAAATCCTATCAATAAGTCTTATTTTTTTTATAAAATGCAGGCCCATTGCTAAAAGAAAGGGAAGAGAAACGAGCCCAAAAGCCCATCAGAATTCTGATTTAATTCAGAATTAATTCGAAATCAGAAAATCAGGGCAAATCATGGCAAATCAGAGAAGTTGAAAATCGGTTAAAACAAATCTTCTCAAATCAATCGGTCAATGCCAAAATTAAAGACAGTTTTGTCAAATCCAGGAGCTTAAATAGGAAAACCAGTAAGAGATAAGGTGTATCACCAAACGTGGGAGTACTACCAACCAAGTATGGCCACCTGGCCATACCATGGCCGCGGAAACATGGCCAAAGCCATGTTTTCGCAGCTTGGTTGAGTCGGTTGGGGGAGCGTTTGCTCCCCCATCTTCGTACGCCCTCCCCCGTTTGGTTTTTCCTATAAATACTGCATTTTTCAGAGAAAAGGGACCAGAAATTGTTTAAGTTTTTCTCTTTGTTTTTAGGGTTAGGTTCTTTGTTAGATAGTATTGACGAATTGTATCTCTATTTTTCAATTTGTAGTTCAGTCTAAATACCAGTGAGAGAGAGGAAAAGAGTGATTGTAATCTAAAGTTGAAGTGATATCAATAAAGGATCAAGATTTCTCTTCTTCTACAATTCACGGGTATGTCTCATTTCATTTACATGTCTTGCTTTACCTTAATTATGAGTAGCTAAATTCATTTTTCTAGGCTCATTATCATCTCTCTCTTCGATCCCTCTTGTTTTGAATGGTTTTGATGTAAAGAACCCAACGAAATTATTTGTATGCCTTAAACTAATCCTTTCTTCTTTGAAAGTGTTCTTGAAGGCACACGAGGCTGGGTTTGGATTTCTAAACTTCTATTTCTTTTAAAACATCACTTGAACTTGTTTTTATTTCATACTTGAAAGACAACTTGATGATTTAACATTCAGTTCAAGAGGATTTCTTAAGAAAAAGAGTTAAACTTTTCCAAACAATCTTATTTGCTTTACTTAAGACTTTCGAAACTCAAGCTTAAGTTTTTGCCTATGATCAAGTTGAGGCACTAAGATTTCAAGAGAAGAACATATCATTGAGTAGTAAGATAGTCAGCCCAGATCTTCTTCCTATATTAAAAACAACAAATCAATCTTCAAGTTTTTTTTTTAAGATCACCTTTTTCAACGCCTTCTCTAAGTTTCCGATTTTTTCTTTTAATTTTTGTTGCAACTTCCTTACTCTCCATTCTCGTTTTCAAGATAAAAAAAATACCGACACCATTATTTGCTTTTTAAATAAAACACCGAAACATTTTCATCGCATTCCTCCTCGTGGACACGACCCGTTAGCCAAAAGCTAGACGGTAATTCTTACTGCTTTCATTTGCAATCAAGGACTGATTGGTCCTATTACATCAATTCCTCGAGCTTCAATGGCCATGTTACGACTGTGAGGTGGAGCAGTTCCGGGGATTGGTGTATAAAACTGCATGGATTTGACAGGCCTTACACCTTTGTGTATTTGACTACATCAGCGATCATAATCAGCCAATAATGGCCGAGTTAGTGCAATCGGTCTTGAGCTTCGGACCAGATTGATGAGCTCCACATATGCCATCATGAGCCTCTTTAATTACTTCATATGCTCCAAATTGGACATGCAATGAAGAAGTATACCATCATATGAATGGCGGTATAGTGTCTTTACCACTGCATAGTAGTAAAACCGAGTAGATCTTTGTCAAACAGACATCGAGGGTCATCGAGCAATATGCCATGTAAGGCATAGTCGATGATCAAGAATCGCCAGTCCTTCGGTTCGAAGTTTGTCAAGGTTGTATGAACTTCACTACCTCTAAATCGTACTTCGGACAAAATAGATGATGGGTGGCCACCGAAAGAAGGTAAGTGGTATCAATGGGTAAAGTCGATGTAGCCACGAGCGTAGCTAGAGCATTTGCCTTTGTATTTTGAAGGCGAGATACATGACTGATGTAGAAGCCAATAAATGTATTAGCCAACTGAATGGATGCATGGTGATAAGGTATCAGGTCTTCATGACGGACCTCATATTCACCTTTAACCAGTTGATGATCAATTTGGAGTCACCATAAGCTTCAAAGTACCGTACCCCCATTTGTTGAGCGAGCTGGAGACCAAAAAGCAAGGCATTGTACTTAGTTACATTGTTGGAATAAGGTTCCATTAGTGGGAATGCACAAGAAAGAACGTAATTCTCAGGTGAGATAAATATTATCCCCACTCCGGCAACATTCTTACCCTTTGAGCAGGTTCTTGGTGCACCATCAAAGAACACTTGCCATACATCATTGCTAGAAGTCATGTTGGCTTCAATAACTTCATCTAAAATATCTTCATGTAGCTTTGAAGACTCTCAAACTGGATGAACTGCTAAGAGTCTGCGAGGGCTTGGCCCTTGATGGCCTTCTAGGGTACGAAGGTCATGTCATATTGGGACAATAATATGGCCTAATTGACCAATCTGGAATTCAGAGAACTTGACTTTGTCATAAGAATTCACAAAGGACTGACTCTTGAAATGACATGATTGTCTGCCTGACTAAGTAATTTCATGAATTCTGGACGAAGACGAGAGCAAGGCACTCCTTTTTGACTGAGTTGTAGCGACTTTCAGTCCCAATCAAATTTTTGCTGAGATAATAGATGGCTTGCTTGGCACCTTCATCATTCTTCTGTGCGAGCAGAGCACCTAAAGAATAGTCCATGGCTTTTATATAGAGTAAGAATGGTTTTCCTAAAATAGGAGATGCCAGAACTGGAGGTTTAGTAAGGTATTCTTCGATATCCTCAAAAGCCTTTTGACTAGTGTCATCCCGAACAAAAGATACACCCTTATTCATTAGTCGTGAAAACAGTTGACAGTGACATGACAGATTTATGATGAATCTATGGATGTAGGCATGTCTGCCTTGTATACCCTGAGCTCTTTGAGAATATTTGGAGGTTGCATGTCTTGAATGGATTTGATTTTATCAGGGTCAGATGAATTCCTTTGGATGTGACAATGAATCCAAGGTACTTGCCACTTTAAACTCCCAAGAAAGACTTTGCCATGTTCATCTTTAGCTGATGAGCCCGCGTAAGATCGAACATCATCCTCAGGTCATGAAGATGGTTATTCTTGTCATAACTTATGATTGCAATATTATTGACATAACACTCCACTGTCTTTCATAGGTGATCACGAAAGATTGTGCTCATTGCATGTTGGTAGGTTGCACCTGCGTTCTTTAAACCAAACGGCATTACCGTATAGCAAAACACCCAACAGCGTTCTGAATGACGTATGCTTTTCATCATCAGAATACATCTTGATTTGATTAGGCCCTGAAAAGCCATCCATAAAAGACATCTTTTCAAAACCACATGTGTTGTCAATCATGACATCAGTGATGGGTAATGAAAATTTGTCTTTATGATAGGCTATATTAAGATCGCAGAAGTCGATATAGACTTATACCTTTCCATTATTTTTAAGGGCAGGCATAATGTTGGCGACCCAGTCTGGGTGTTGTTCTTCTCGAATGAAACCACATTCGAAACTTCAGCCTCTATTGCCTCCATGACGTCAGGTAGAACCATCATTGTTGTTGTTTGACCAACTTAGCATCTAGTTTAATGTTGATACGATGGATGGACACATGAGGATTGAGACCAGGTATGTCCTCATAACTCCAAGCAAAGACGTCAATATATTTTTTATAAGATATATAATGTCTTGCTTCTCCATCGGTGATAGACTTTCGCTTATAGAGAAGAGCTTCGGGTGCATGCGATCACCCACATCGATTTGGATTACTTTATCTTCTGTAGGAGGATCGTATTGCTCAAAACGCTTCTCCCCTTGAAGATCAAGTTGTTGAGCCCATAGATCAGTGTCGAATGGCTTCATGTCCTTTTCTCATTCTACCTGACTGGCTGATGTCATGTTAGCGAAGAGTTTCTTGAAGGCAACCCCCACACTTATGTCAGATTCCCAATCCGATAAGTCTGAGAAATATGATGGTAGAGATTTCTTAGATGTCAGAATCCCAATCCGATGAGTTTGAGAAATATGATGGTAGAGATTTCTCAGATTTTGAATCAGATTGAACGGATAGGGTAATGTACCCCAACCCCCTGCGAGTCTGATCGTAGTAGTTCGCAGGCTTTCCTTTCAGTACGAAAGGTTGTAAAGGGATACGTCATCCCTTTCTGAAATTCAAGCCTTCACCATGATGTAAGTCGTCATCCATTTCTTTCATCATACCGTGTGCCAACCGTTCATAGTGAAAGAATTACGGGAGCTCCATCTAAATCGTTGAATGTAGAAATCCAATGTCGAACTTTGCCAAATATGATTGGCGATTGGTCTTTCTTAGAAGGTGAAATTACAAATACAGTTCCATGATTCTCCTCATATGCATGCATGCCATTGACATTGGCAAAGGCATGTGTAGAGGACTCAAGTCAGCAGGACTATCACATCATCACAACAGAAAGAATAATCGAAATTGACATTTTTATTAAGGACCCATTCATCGCTATTATCGGCGGAATTATTACAATAAGGATCATTCAGATATGCTACAATTGGTTCTTCATCAAAAAATTGTTGGATCGTCTCCTGATTCTGAGTCTACTTCATTGCTGCTATTAATGTCGTATGGCAACGATTTTTTCACCACTTTACTATTCTCTTTATAAAGTAGAGAATCAGTGAAGTAGTTCTTCACTCCTTTGAACGGTTAAATTTTGGCGAACACCATCCTGACCATCATCTTGTCATCCACATATTTAAAGTATTGATGGAGTGTGAAAGGCACAATCCAGTTGGCTAATCGGGGAAAAACCGCGCACGAAAAGTGTATGTTTTGAAATCAAGAGTTAAAGTGTGTGTACTTTGGCTTCCTCGATACTTCTGTTATAGCATAGAGGCTAAAACGAGTCAAATCCACAAGGATGGGAGGTGATAGAAGTTTTCACAGTATATTCACGTGTATGTTAAGTGTTCTTCAAAGTTTTAAAGAATCAAAAGAAAAGAAAACAAAGAATGAAAAGAGAAGTACGGTGAAAACAAAGAAGTGAGAAACATAGAGGAATTGTATTTGTGATTTTGTTTTTATATCTAAAACAAAATAAAAGAGAAGAAAACCCATGGCTACTAACTGCTAATGACTCCACTAACCATGCTAACCTCTTAGTGATAGTTGTTTCACATGTATCCTTGGCCATTACTAGTCCTTGGTTCAAGAACGTTTCAAAGCATGACCCATGCGATAACTTTCACATCCAAACTCAACATAACAAGTGCAAGCTACACTTAAACTGTTGGCCCAGAGGCCTTCCACTCTAGTTTTGATGATGATTAACTCATGTAGTTATGTTTACTAATAATCTTGTGATGTTTAGTTTCAGATCTCTAACCAAGATATTAGTAGGTGATTAGCTTCAACAAAAGAGATTTGGAGCGTTCACATGGTGATTCAAGAGCCCGAACGTCATAGTTCATATCTAGCACTCGTTAGAATCAAGCTCGGTGGATCACGGTTTGGATCGAGTCGACTTGGAGACGGCGCTCTACAAGAAGACCTCGGTACATAGTTTAGTTTATGTTTTAGATTCATTTGTAAAGATTAAATAGTGTGATATGCTCAAGTTCACAACACACACACTTGTTTAAGTTTCATGTTTTAGTTTTTCGATTTGGTTTAACCGATCTTGATTTTCACGAATAGATAGTATCAAAACAAGTTTACTTGGTTTAGTGTATATTAGATTTGTTCTATATACATGTATGCTTCAACTATTTAAACTAACTTAGTTTGATAGTCTATTTCATGAGTTTGGCGTTTTTGGTATTTTAACAAAACGTATTTTCGGATTTAATGTCAAAAACATTGATATATATATATATATATATATATATATATATATATATATATATATATATATATATATATATATATATATATATATATATCTTTCATGTATATTGGATTATATCCATATACTATATGCTTCAAGTTGTTTCAAATATCATGTTTTTGTATTTGGATGAGTTTTGGAAAAAACGATGTTTCAATTCAAAAATCCAAGTTTTGGAAATACGGATTTGGTTTTCGGCAAAATTTCTAAGTCACAAAAATGGTTCAAATTGTTTGAAATATGTGTTGAATTTTTCCACACATGTTTGTATATCAAAGTATTATACTGAAACTATTTTTGTGGATTTATAGAGATTTTATGGGATATATTTGGTAAATAAAAGCCTAAGTTTTAAATCCTATATCAGCCCTGCCAGGCTCTGGCGGTCGACCGACCGGTCGACCGAACCAGGAGCCAGTCGATCGGAACGGTCGACCGGACGTGCACAAGAACGTGCACATGGCCATATCAGTTGGCCGGTCGACCAAGCGGTCGACCGACTGAAGGCAACCCACTCTGGGTTTGCCCCGGTCAACCGGGCGGTCGACTGGCCAGAGAGCCGTTGCTCTCTGGTTCAGGGCCCGGTCGACCGGGCGGTCGACCGGAAGGCTCAACGGTCAGAAATTTGACCGTTGGCCAGTCGACCAGAAGGCCATTCTGGGCCTAGTCAACAGCCAACGGGCAGAATTTTTATGGGGCCTATTTATACCCCATTTGAGGTTGGTTTTTGTTAAGACTTCCAAGAGCAAAATTCTCCCATTCTCTAGTATTTTATTTCAAGTTTCAAAAAGAGTTTTAGAGCTTTAAAGATTTAATCTTTATTTTGTTTTAAAGGGTTGGGAAATTCAAAGAGAAATATAGATTTGGGATATTTGCTTTGTTCTCCATTTCTATCAAATACTAGTTATTTTTCCAAGTATTTTTCTTTGTGTTTTTGTTTCCAAACTCTTTATTTTTCACACTTGAGCTTATCTACTATCCTATCTATTAGGATCCTTATTTTTGTGAAAAAATTGGTTTGTGGTTGTGGAAACCACCAAGTTGTAAACCCCTCCTTGATTTGTGTTATCCCTCTAGTGAGAGGTGATTGTGGGTATCCCTCTAGTGAGAGGTTGATAGTGGAGGTTGTGTTGGTATCCCACTTAGTGAAGAGGTGGATTGTGTTGTAGTGACTTTGTGCCTATCCCTCATTTGTGAGGTTTGATTTGTGTGGCTTTGTGCCTAGCCTTTAAGTGTAGAGGTTGTGTTTGTAATTGAGAGAGGAGTGGTGTACTCCCAGTTGTATTGCCCAAATCCTCAGTGGAGGTTTCCTGTGTGGGAGTCCTGTGTGGACAAGTTAGTGGATTAGAAATCCTTCTGTGTGAAGGCGGGGACGTAGAGCAGTGGCTCGAACCTCGAAACATATCCGTGTGTTAGCGATTGATCCATTGACTCTAACTCTCTCTCTCTCTCTCTGTTACTTTGAGCATTGCATCATATTACCATATCATATATGCTTGTGTTGTTTGTGTGTGCCTCACTTGTGTTTAACCACGAGAGCTTCATATAGCACCTCAACTCTTATTCAGAGGAATCAAGAGGAGTTAGTCCAGAGCCCTTCACCGGGAATTCGACTACACTCGTTGGTTACATTAAGTGTGTTGCATTTTAGTTTAAATTTCGCATTTTGTTCATTAGATTAGCCGTACACCTATTCACGCCTCCCTCTAGGTGTACCTACAATTGGTATCAGAGCCTACTCTCCTGATATTTGGTTTAACTACCTAGGAGTGTGATCTTGGTTTGCTAATCTAGTTTGCATTTGCACACTTATATTGTTTATACACAGTCATGGATTGCTTGACACCTCCCATGTTTGATGTCTCCAACATTGACATGTGAAAATTTAGGATGTCCATGTATTTGAAAATCCTAGCTTGCATGTTTTCCTTACCGCTACCAAGAAATCCTATCTTGGTAATAGCAATCATATACAGGCCAATGCATAAGCCCTTGAGGCACTTAGAAGCACGCTTAACAAAGAATATCTGTGCTTAGTTTCTAACTATGATTCTGCCTTTGCAGTGTGGAACACGCTGACTTCCTCAAAGCTTCAATTGACAATCCAAATGGAGGATGAATCTAGTGGAAAATCCGAGCAACAATGCTACATGGTCCAAGGGAATGACTCCCTTGAGGTATTTCAGAATCTCAATTAGATGGTGATGATGCTAGTTCTTCTTGTGATGATTATGTTGATCCAATTGCTTTGAATGAAGAACTATCAATTGTATGTGAAAATTGTTAGATAAATATAATCTTTTGAAAAAGAAGAGTTTTGAACTTAACAAAGAAAATAAGGATTTGCGTTCAAAACTAGATTTGGTTTTGCAAAAAAGGAAGAGATTTCAAGTGAACATGGCTCACTTAAATCCCAACTAGATCTTGCCCTAAAAGAAATGAATTTTTGAAAATAAAAATGATTGTCAAATAATTTTGAAGAAAAATGAAACTTGTCTTCAAAAGTTGATTTTGTTTTAAAAAAAATAATTCTTTAAAAATGAAAATTGCTTCTATTTCAAAAGAATTAGATTTGGTTTCTAAGAAGAATATTGTTTTGAAAAATGATATGGATACACATGTTTGCCATGCTAGTGTAGCTTCTTCATCTAGCCTACCTATTGCATGCACCTCTTCTTCCATGATTGAGAATGATATTTGTATTCTTAAGAAGAGTGTGGATTGTTTGGGCTCCACTTTGAGCCATTGTGCCATGAACCATATACGGTTGGAATCTATGTTTCGAAAGAAACAAGTTCTTCTTTTACATGCACACAAACCACGGCATACACATGCTTCCCAAGTTCACTCCCATAACACGATGTATGCTCATGTGTACACTTGTACACATTGTGGACGTAAGGGCCACCTTGCTAAATTTTGTTATGATAAGATACATGATGTAAATTTAGCAACTAAATTTGTTTGGGTTAGAAAAGGAGCTAACCCCCATGGATCCAAAAGACCAAAGACCACCCCTATTGTATTTGATGTAGGTGTGGGCTCTCGCATGACGTGAGAGCGATGGTGCCTTGAGGTGGATGCGTTCCGAGCTTAAAGAAGACAATTTGGATGCATCACTTTCAAGGGAGTTTGGTGGGAGGACCACCTATTTTGGAGACATGGAGAGTTGCCCTCATGGTTTTGGTAACGATCTCTAACTCCTCATATGTTTACATGCTTTTCATATTGTTGATTTCTAGCATGTCATGTTTTATATTCATTATGTTATATGCCATGATATTTAGATTAGTGATATACATGATTTGAGACACCCATGTTTAATATGGATTTATACCTTTGTGTTCTCACATTTATTTTAACTAATGTGTATGTCCTAGATCTGATGGATATGAATGTACATAATGACCATATGTATTTTTATGAGTTTTTGTTTTGTTTTCTATGCTTCATGTTTTGATTACATGTCTAGATGTTAGTTTTCATTAAAACTAGGATATATACTTGTATAACTAGTGAGCCACAAATAGACCATTATATTTTGTGCTTGAATGCTTATTTGTAGCCATTAGATGTACTAATATAGTCTAGTTTTGATGATTCATACATTTGACTTGTATTCCCATTTTGTACATGTTTTCATGTTTATGTTTTAACTTCATGTATATGTCCATTTTGTCCAAATTAATAGCTATACATATACATCCTTGAGCCACTTGCTTCATGCATATACTTTTGTGGACTCGTTTGTTTGGATATGTATGTATTCTTTAGTTTGTACAAGACATACATATGCCTTGAAGATTAAATTGTTTTAATGACTTCATGTTTTAAGGAATTTCTTATGAGCTTATTGCCTATTTTCATGACTATGTCTTTCACACAAAACCTGTACACTCACATTATTTGAGGTTTCTCATGATTATGTTTTCAAGAGTCCTATATGCGCTTTATATCTTTTGAGTGTCAATTGTTGAGTGATTTTCATGTTTCATGAAATATAATTTTGCTTTATTCCTTGCTTGAAGGATTTCGTACTAGTTTACAAATTTTTCATATAACTAGTTCGTATTCTTCACATGGTAGAGTTTTTCAAACACACTATATTTTCAAACTTATTTTTGAAAACCCTACCCATTCAAGGGCTGTTGGTTGGGCGACCATGCCTTGTATGCTCTTTATTGAAAATTCTTTTAAACATGTGCATGAAATGGGTGGTAGGAAATATGAGTTATACACTTGATTCTAATTATAGTTTCAATTGGTATCATTGGACCTTTTCAATTGGTATCACTATTGACATTCTTTTATATACTCATATATGTTTTTATATATGTATGTTTACTCTTCAATTAGTATCAATTTCGATTGGTATCTACATTTTCATACATATATATGCTTTATTTGTGCTTATTATATCTCTATATTTTTTAGCACAAATTTAGGTTATGCTAAGCTTGATTTCTTAAATGCATATCATATTTCAATTGATTAGTTTTCATTGGTATCCTAATACAAGCTTATGCATCATTTTTATTTGGTATTTCATAAAGAGGGAGAAAATTCATATTTCATCTTTCAATTGATTTTGTATTCCACTCCCACACTTTATGATGAAGAATGATTGAAAAATTAATATTGATTCTAATTTGGTATCATATGCTCAAAATGAAAAATACTTATTATTGTAAATGAAAATATCTTACAATTGGTTTATGTTTTCATATTGATATCAAAAAGAGAATAATATTTTCAATTGGTACTAATTTTTACAATTGGTATCAAGATTTTCTATTTGTTTACTTACAATTGGTAATCAAGATTATCTATATGTTTATATCTTTCATTTTGGTATCAAAATTTTCAATTGGTTTCTTAAAGATTGAATTTCAATGCCTCATTTACTTTCAATTGGTATTCCTCAAAATTTTTTGTTGGTTTACCTATGTGTTCACTTTCAATTGTATCATGATACACTACATTGATATTTTTTTTATTGGTATCATGTTGGTTTTGATTTCACCCCTTGAAGTATTTTTTGTTTCAGACAAAAAGGGAAGAACATGTTTTATTGGTTTTACTTTGACACCTTTGTTGATGATTGACAAAAAGGGGGAGAAGTATTTGAGTTATATGCATGTTTTTATGTTTTTATGTTATGCATGTTTTTATATTGGTATCAAGAAAGTTTGTTTTATATTTTGTTAATATTGGTATCAAGAGCATGAATACTAATATCTAGAAACATAGTTTGTTTTTTTATTGGTATCAAGAGCATTATTTAAAGAACATGTTTATGAAAAGAAGAAATTTTATTTTGGTATCAAAAGCTTATTTTATGCATATTTATGCATTTTTATGTTTAATATTCATTGTATATCTTTTTGTTTATTGCTATTCATGAGTTAAGGGGGAGCTTCCTTGAAGCTTAACTTTAATCCATGCATATATAACTCCATGAGTTTTGTCATCATCAAAAAGGGGGAGATTGTTGGCCCAGAGGCCTTCCACTCTAGTTTTGATGATGATTAACTCATGTAGTTATGTTTACTAATATCTCATGATGTTTAGTTTCAGATCTCTAACAAGGATATTAGTAGGTGATTAGCTTCAACAAAGGAGATTTGGAGCTTTCACATGGTGATTCAAGAGCCCAAGCGTCATAGTTCATATCTAGCACTCGTTGGAGTAAAGCTCGGTGGATCACGGTTTGGATCGAGTCGACTTGGAGACGGCGCTCTACAAGAAGACCTCGGTACATAGTTTAGTTTATGTTTTAGATCCATTTGCAAAGATTAGATAGTGTGATATGCTCAAGTTCATAACACACACACTTGTTTAAGTTTCATGTTTTGGTTTTCGGTTGGTTTAACCGATCTTGATTTTCATGAATAGATAGTATCAAAACAAGTTTACTTGGTTTAGTGTATATTAGATTTGTTCTATATACATGTATGCTTCAACTATTTAAACTAACTTAGTTTTATAGTTTATTTCATGAGTTTGGTGTTTTTGGTATTTTAACAAAACGTATTTTCGGATTTAATGTCAAAAACATTGATATATATATATATATATATATATATATATATATATATATATATATATATATATATATATATATATATATATATATATTTCATGTATATTGGATTATATCCATATACTATATGCTTCAAGTTGTTTCAAATATCATGTTTTTGTATTTGGATGAGTTTTGGACAAAACGATGTTTCAATTCAAAAATCCAAGTTTTGGAAAATAAGGAATTTGGTTTTCGGCAAAATTTCTAAGTCACAAAAATGGTTCAAATTGTTTGAAATATGTGTAGAATTTTTTCACACATGTTTGTATATCAAAGTATTATACTGAAACTATTTTTGTGGATTTATAGAGATTTTAGGGATTTATTTGGTAAATAAAAACCTAAGTTTTAAATCCTATATCAGCTTTGCCAGGCTCTGGCGGTCGACCGACCGATCGACCGGACCAGGAGCCGGTCGACCGGAACGGTCGACCGGACGTGCACAAGAACGTGCACATGGCCATATCAGTTGGCCGGTCGACCGAGCGGTCGACCGACTGAAGGCAACCCACTCTCGGGTTGCCTCGGTCGACCGGGCGGTCGACCGGCCAGAGAGCCGTTGCTCTCTGGTTCAGGGCTCGGTCGACCGGAAGGCTCAACGGTCAGAAATTTGACCGTTGGCTGGTCGACCGGCCGGTCGACCGGAAGGCCATTCTGGGCCTAGTCAGCAGCCAACAGGCAGAATTTTTATGGGGCCTATTTATACCCCATTTGAGGTTGGTTTTTGTTAAGACTTCCAAGAGCAAAATTCTCCATTCTCCAGTATTTTTTTCAAGTTTCAAAAAGAGTTTTAGAGCTTTAAAGATTTGATCTTTATTTTGTTTTAAAGGGTTGGGAAATTCAAAGAGAAATATAGATTTGGATATTTGCTTTGTGTTGGCCCAAAAGGTTACACTCTCCATTTGTTTAGAATTTTGATGATAACAAAACAAACAAGAGCTATTTGGTACTAATTAGTTTGTTCAAGATAAGTTTCAGGTTTGTACCATGTTTGGAGGCCATTGCTTGTTTATTGCAAAAATTTCTAGGTTCATGAAGCTAATAAGGCATTTGGCACATCTAGGAAGGAACATAGAAGAGAAGGCTCTAGCAAGGCAGTGCAAGGCTCAAGACTTCAAGATGGCTCAAGAGACTTCATTAGATTTGTTTCTAGGTTTATAGTTTTGTTAAAGAATAGTGGATAGGTTTGAAGCTCTATAATCCAATACACACATTTTTGTGCACATGTCTTTCCTAAAAATATTCCCTATAAATATGTACAAATTATTTCAATTTAAAGCCTTTTGACTATAAACTCAATTTTGTGTATTATACATGTTTCAAATCAAAACTATTTTGTAGAATTTCAAAATCTCCTCTAGAATCTGTTTCTGTTTTGATTTTTGGCCTGAGCCGGTTGACCGACCGGTCGACCGACATAAGTCAGGTCAGATCGGTCGACCGATCCGGTCGACCGGGCTTCTGGCAGATGGGTGCGTGCATGTGTGCACGTTTACCGGTCGACCGGGCGGTCGACCGAATACCTTCAGTCGAACTGGCGGCCGGCCGACTGAAGTGCACTTGCTCTCTGTTTGTGCCCAGTCGACCGGGCAGTCGACCGAGAGCCTACAACGGCTCTTTAATTTGAACCCCGGTCGACCGGTCGGTCGACCGAGAGAGTCGTTTCAGCCATAACGGCTACTTTTTAAACATGTTTTATTTTTGTCTTTTTCTTTCTTAAAAGTGTTTAAATGATATTTTCTGACCTAATACTTCCTAATTAGCATTAAGTGGGTTTACTCCTTAATCCCTTGCCCTCTCCTATAAATAGGGGTGATTAGGGAGAGGTTTCTTTACAACAAAAATTTGCAAAAGTTTCAAAAGTTTAAGGCATTCAAAAGAGTTTCATTTCTTGGTTTTTGTGCTGAAAAATCTTTCTCATTTCTGAAGTTTCAGTTTCAAAACTCTCTCAAATTCTTTCTCTTTTTCACTTACAATACTAGAGCTTCAATCTTACTCATTGTTCTACAAGGATTTTGTAAGGGAAGAGAATTTTACAAAAGAGAGTTTGTGCTCTTTTGATCACCAAGAGAAAACTTGTACTTGAGATTGTGGAGTTGGGTACTCCGGTGTGATTGTAATTCTTTGTGAAGTTATAGTGGTTAGAAATCCTTCTGGGTGAAGGCGGGGACGTAGAGCTGGGTGCTCGAACCTCGAAAAAATTCTCGGTGTTTGCGTTTGTTTTTACTTGCTCTTGTTTCTTGCTCTACTTTCATTGCTCTTATTACTTGCTCTCTTCATTCTTTGCTATATTCACTTGTTTCATATTCATATTGTCAATCTTATACTCATACAACAAGATTGCATTATGCACCTCAAACTCTGATCTAGAGGAATCACGGGGAAGGAGTTCAGAGCCCTTCATGGGGTATTCGGCTTCTAGTCTTGTTTTGGGTGATTGTTGCATCATAAATTTTAATTGTGCATTGATTAGCATTATCACCTATTCACCCCCCTCTAGGTGATTTCAATTGGTATCAGAGCTTGGACTCTAGGTTGGCTTAACATCCTTAGAGAGATTCTTAAATTTGCTAATCATCATTTGCATTCCTTCATTCATACACTAGTAAACATAGCCGACAACATCAAAACCCCTCCTAAATTTGATGGACTTAATTTCCCTATTTGGAAGGTTAGGATGACTATTTTCTTACAATCTTTAGGTAGCTTAGTTGCAAAATCCTTGACCAAGCCCTATGTTATACCCGATAGTGAGGAAAGCACTTGGTCCGACTTTACCTTTAGAGAATATGAGGCTAACTCCAAGGCCCAAATTCCCTCCTAACCACCTTGAATGAGGATGACCTTACACGGGTAATACATTGCCAATCAGCCTATGAGATTTGGCAACATTTGTTGGTCACACACGAGGGGACATCACAAGTAAAGAGAGCTAAGATAGATCTCTTGAGGTCCCAGTATGAAAGCTTTAAAATGATTGATGATGAATCTATTGATTGCATGATTACAAGGTTTACTAAAATTACCAATGCTCTTTCCTCTTTAGGTGATGATATTAGCAATGACCAAAAGGTGCGGAAAGTGATTCGGGCTCTTCCTTCATCATGGGAGATAAAGGCCACCACCTTGAAAGAGTTGAATGACAAGGATGAAATGGATCTCATAAGTCTCATTGGAAACTTGAAGACTCATGAGATGGAAAAGAAGGCAAGAGAAGAAGCGGCTCCTCAAAAGAAGAAATCCATAGCCTTCAAGTCTTCCTCCACTCTTGATGACGATGAAGTAGATGAAGAAGAAGATGAGGAGCTATCCCTCCTTGTCCGAAACGTGAAGAGAATGTACCGGAAGAACAAGATCAACTTTAGAAGGAAATTTGAAGAAAAGAGGAGAGAAGAATCATTTGCTATAATTGCCGAAAGCCCGGACACATCATGGCCGATTGCCCGGAATTCAAGAAAAGGTGACTTCCTCCTTCAAGCAAAAGAAGCCGTCGAAAAGAAAACTTACAAAGCCACATGGGATTCGGAAAGCGAATCCGAAGACGAGGTGGACACGGCGAACATGTGTTTCATGGCAAACACACCCAAGGTAACCTCTCAACCTCCTGAAGAAGAAGATGAATTAAGTAAAGAGGTGCTTGTACATGCTTTTGTTAAACTTTCGGAAAGCTATGATAATAAAAAGATAGAATGTTCAAAATTGGAAAAGGAAGTTGCTTTTCTTAAAAATCAACTTGCTATTGTTTCTAAAGAAAAGGATGAAATTTCTTCAAATCTTATTTCTACTCAAAATGAATTTAGTGCTTATAAAGTTGCTTGCAAAGTAAAATTCCAAAGATTGATGAAAAAAATTTCTTCGTTAAAAACTAGAATTGTTGATTTTGAAAAAGTTTGAAGGATTGTGCTTTCAACACTAAGAAACTTGAGGAAATGTTTTCTAAAAAGCACACTTCTCATGCTAAGCTTCTCATGTCAAAATTCCTCATGCTCACACTACACACAACACTCATGCTAAATCTACACATGCTCACAAGTCACACACTCACTCACTATGCTTAAATATGGTAGAGTGTATAGATGTACTTATTGTGGTAAGAATGGACATTTGGCTAAGTTTTGTTATGACCAAATAAATAGAACAAATAATCTTGTATGGGTTCATGACACTAACACTTTAGGACCCAAGAAATGTGGGTACCAAAATCAAGTTCTAAATTATTTGATGTAGGTACACACCAAGGCTCCAAGACGTAAGAAGCGGTGGTACCTTGATAGTGGTTGTTCAAGACACATGACATGAGATATCAACAACTTTACAACCCTATCAAGGTACGTGGAAGGTGGCACCGTCACCTTCGGGATGACTCCAAGGGCACTATCATCGGTATAGGTAACATTCAAATTGGTGCATCTCCTATTATAAAAAATGTTGTTCTTGTTGATGGTTTGAAACATAACTTGCTTAGTATTAGTCAACTTTGTGACCGTGGACTTAAAGTTATTTTTGATGATTCTTCTTGCAAAATCTTTGATTGTAAAACCAATGATTGTATTCTCACCGGATTTCGTGATAATAATGTTTATATCATTGACATGCTTAATTTGGATTGTTCTACTAAATGCTTGAATGCTTTTGATGAGAATTCTTGGCTTTTGCATAGAAGATTAGGACATGCATCTTTTGACCATCTTTCTAGGATTAATTCTAAGGAATTGGTGAAGGGTATTCCTTGCTTGAAGTTTGAGAAAGACCGCATTTGTGGTGCGTGCCAACTTGGGAAACAAACCAAGTCTTCCTTCAAACCAATCACGGATATCATGTCAACTAGGCCATTAGAATTAATTCATATGGATCTCTTTGGACCAACTAAAACTAAGAGCTTAAATGGTAGTAGATATGCATTTGTTTTAGTTGATGATTTTTCCCGTTTCACTTGGGTTTTTTTTTGGAACACAAAGATCAAACTTTTTCTCATTTCAAGATTTTTCGAAAAAGGGTTGAAAAAGAAAAAGGTTTTTCGATTTTGAAAATAAGGAGTGATAGAGGTGATGAGTTTGTTAACCAACTCTTCATGACTTATTGTGATGAAAAGGGAATCAAGCATGAAATGTCATGTCCTAGAACTCCACACAAAATGGAGTTGTAGAAAGAAAGAATAGAACACTTCAAGAGATGGCTAGGACCATGATAAGTGAATATGACCTCCCTCAATATCTATGGGCCGAGGCCATAAACACCGCATGCTATATTTCAAATCGTATTTTTTGTGTAAAAATTCTTACAAAACATCTTTTGAAATGTATCATTCTAGAAAACCTAATATTGCATATTTCAAAGTTTTTGGATGCGAGTGTTTTTGTTTTGAATACTAGAGATAACTAGGGTAAATTTGATGCTAAGACTTATGAAGCTATCTTTGTTGGATACTCTACTACTAGTAAAGCTTATAGAGTATTCAATAGATCTTCCCTTACCATTGAAGAATCCATGCATGTTAAATTTGAAGAATCTAATGTGGTTGTTGAGAATGATGTAGAGATTGACCCATTAGGTGAAGACATGGAGAGACTATATCCTTGAAGGACTCACCCGCTCAAGAAGAAAAGCAAGAACCCATTGGTGATGTTCAAGAGGATAAAGAGGAAGCTCTCAACCGCTTCCTAAAGATTGGAGATACGCTACAAATCACCCCAAGGAACTCATTTTAGGTGATGTCTCTAAAGGGTAACAACTCGCTCCAAACTCCATGACTTATGTGGTAACTTTGCATTCATTCTCATTTTGAACCCAAAAACATCCTCGAAGCCGAGTGGGACTCATATTGGTTGCTAGCCATGCAAGAGGAACTCAATCAATTTGAGCGCAACCAAGTTTGGCACCTTGTTCCTAGGCCTCATGATAGACCAATAATTGGTACTAAGTGGATCTTTAGGAACAAGATGGATGAGTCCGGAAATGTCATTAGGAATAAAGCTAGGTTAGTGGCCCAAGGTTACACTCAAGTTGAGGGAATTGACTTTGAGGAGACCTTTGCACCCGTAGCCCGGCTTGAAGTCATACGGATGACACTAGCTTTTGCATCTTTTAAAAATTTTAAACTTTTTCAAATGGATGTGAAAAGTGCATTTTTGAATGGTTTTATAAATGAAGAAGTTTATGTTGAACAACCTCCCGGTTTTGTTGATCATGTTCATCCCAATTTTGTTTTTAAACTTGATAAAGCATTGTATGGATTGAAACAAGCTCCAAGAGCTTGGTATGAAAGGCTTTCTAGTTTTCTCTCATTTCAAATGATTTTGTTAAAGGCAAAGTAGACACAACATTATTCACTAAGCATGTTGATAATGACATTTAATTGTGCAAATTTATTTGGATGATATAATTTTGGTTCTACTAATGAGTTTTTATGCAAGGAATTTGAAAAGGTTATGCAATGTGAGTTTGAAATGTCTTCCATGGGTGAATTGAATTTCTTTCTTGGACTCCAAATCAAGCAATTGCAAGATGGGAATTTCATATGTCAAGCCAAGTATGCAAAGGAACTCGTAAAGAAGTTTGGACTTGAAGGCTCAAAAGTTTGCAACACTCCCATGGCAACTACAACCAAGCTTGATAATGATGACCAGGTAAATGTGTTGATATTAAGTTATATAGAAGCATGATAGGAAGTTTGTTGTATTTGACGGCAAGTAGGCCGGACATCATGTTTAGTGTTGTCTTTGTGCTAGATTCCAATCGTGTCCTAAAGAGTCCCATCTTATTGCGGTAAAACGTATCATTCGTTATATTAAGGGCACAATTGGAATGGGTCTTTGGTATCCAAAAACCGGAGATTTCTCAATGACAAGTTATTCGGATGCCGACTATGCGGGTTGTAGAGTAGATAGAAAGAGTACTAGTGGGACATGTCAATTTCTTAGTAATTGTCTTGTTTCATGGTCCTCTAGGAAATAAAATTTCGTAGCTCTCTCAACCGCCGAGGCGGAGTATGTTGCCGCGGAGGCTTGTTGTGCACAAGTCCTTTGGATGAAACATACTCTCCTTGATTATGATTTGCATTATAACCATATAAAAATATTTTGTGATAATACTAATACTATACATATGACTAAGAATGCAAATCAACATAGTAAGACCAAGCACATTGAGATTAGATATCACTTTCTTAGAGATCATTTTGAGAAAGGTGATATAGATATTGAGTATGTTTCCACGGATTTGCAACTTGCCGATATTTTCACTAAACCACTTGATTTTGCTAGATTTTCCTTTATTTGTGGTGAACTTAATGTTTGTGTTATGGAATAAAAATGTTTTCTTAACTCTTTTTGATGTATGACAAAAAGGGAGAGAATGAGTTTATATATGGAAATATGAGTTCATATGGTTTTGGTTCCATATGAGTTTATATATGTTTTTGATTTTGATTCTTGCAAAGTGAAGTGTTTTTATGATTTCTTGTATTTGAGTTTAAGTGTTTTGCAAGTATTTTATACCTCATGGTTTTGAGTCTCATGGCTTTTGCTTGCCAATTAAATTGTTTTTCTTTGTTTAATATAGCATAATTTGAGGGGAGCTTTCACCTCTCTTTTATTATTTTTTAAACATAGCCTATTGTTTTGTCATCATCAAAAAAGGGGAGATTGTTGACCCAAAAGGTTACACTCTCCATTTGTTTAGAGTTTTGATGATAACAAACAAACAAGAGCTATTTGGTACTAATTAGTTTGTTCAAGATAAGTTTCAGGTTTGTACCATGTTTGGAGGCCATTGCTTGGTTATTGCAAAAATTTCTAAGTTCATGAAGCTAATAAGGCATTTGGCACATCTAAGAAGGAACATAGAAGAGAAGGCTCTAGCAAGGCAGTGCAAGGCTCAAGACTTCAAGATGGCTCAAGAGACTTCATTAGATTTGTTTCTAGGTTTATAGTTTTGTTAAAGAATAGTGGATAGGTTTGAAGCTCTATAATCCAACACACACGTTTTTTTGCACATGTCTTTCCTAAAAATATTCCCTATAAATATGTACAAATTATTTTAATTTAAAGCCTTTTGACTATAAACTCAATTTTGTGTATTATACATGTTTCAAATTAAAACTAATTTGTAGAATTTCAAAATCTCCTCTAGAATCTGTTTCTGTTTTGATTTTTGGCCTGAGCCGGTTGATCGACCGGTCGACCGACATAAGTCAGGTCAGATCGGTCGACCGATCCGGTCGACCGGGCTTCTGGCAGATGGGTGCGTGCATGTGTGCACGTTTATGGTCGACCGGGCGGTCGACCGGATACCTTCGGTCGACCGGGCGGCCGGCCGACTGAAGTGCACTTGCTCTCTGTTTATGCCCAGTCGACCAGGCGGTTGACCGAGAGCCTGCAACGGCTCTTTAATTTGAACCCCGGTCGACCGGTCGGTCGACCAAGAGAGTCGTTTCAGCCATAACGGCTACTTTTTAAACATGTTTTATTTTTGTCTTTTTCTTTCTTAAAAGTGTTTAAATGATATTTTCTGAACCTAATACTTCCTAATTAGCATTAAGTGGGTTTACTCCTTAATCCCTAGCCCTCGCCTATAAATAGGGGTGATTAGGGAGAGGTTTCTTTACAACAAAAATTTGCAAAAGTTTCAAAGTTTAAGGCATTCAAAAGAGTTTCATTTCTTGGTTTTTGTGCTGAAAAATCTTTCTCATTTCTGAAGTTTCAGTTTTAAAACTCTCTCAAATTCTTTCTCTTTTTCACTTACAGTACTAGAGCTTCAATCCTACTCATTGTTCTACAAGGATTTTGTAAGGGAAGAGAATTTTACAAAAGAGAGTTTGTGCTCTTTTGATCACCGAGAGAAAACTTGTACTTGAGATTGTGGAGTTTGGTACTCCAGTGTGATTGTAATTCTTTGTGAAGTTATAGTGGTTAGAAATCCTTCTGGGTGAAGGCGGGGACGTAGAGCTGGGTGCTCGAACCTCGAAAAAATTCTCGGTGTTTGCGTTTGGTTTACTTGCTCTTGTTTCTTTCTCTACTTTCATTGCTCTTATTTCTTGCTCTCTACATTCTTTGCTAT